>JAEMOT010003204.1:861227-905687 GCA_019297695.1 Apostasia ramifera | reverse complement strand
TAATATTTTTTATATTAAAATTTTTATAGAATGATTAAAAAAATTTATTTATTATTAGTATTATTTTTTAAACTATACTATTTTAATCCTGATTTTAGTCCTCACGTCAAACAGGACCGAGAGAACTGAGTTCCAAGCATGGAAATTCCAAATAATTGTAGTCGACTTGCAAGAGGTGTGACAGATTACTTAAGTTTAAGCACAAGAAGCAAAGAGGAAGACGTGTCGGAGATATTGATATATTCTGATAGTAAAATTAATTTTTTAGCAAAAATTAATGTGATAAATAATGGAAAGATGATACAATAATTAAATATTAATTTCAATAATTATATAAAATATTTTTTGAATCAGCATATAAAAATTTTAAGATCTAAAAAATTTATAACATTGTTCCAAATTATAGTTATTTCTGCTTTTCAAACATTGTTCCAAACTAGCTTTAAAATATGTACTATTTTTAGAGATAAACTTATGTACATATCACATGGGAGCTCCAAGGAGCAATTATATATATATATATATATATCATTTAAAATTTAATTATTTTATATTTCTATATCTAATTATATAATATTATAAATAGTCATTAAAATTATAAAAAATTTATAACCTTTATTATGTACAATCACAACTGCATAGCATAAGCTATATATGAAATATAATCATGTGATATTAAAGATTTAAAAACTAAATATGTATGATAATAAGATTTTAGTGAGATATACTTAAATTATTTTTATAAATAATAATCTTTCTATATTTAAATTTGTATTTACAATAAAATGATGTACATTTATAGTAATCACCTTGCATTTATCTTTGAATTAAAAATTATTTTTATTAATTACTTAATTTATAAGAAGCATTCAGAAGTAAGAAGTATCCCAACGCGTAGAAGATATATGCACAAATGCAAAATGTAAACTTATGATCGAGCAAATCCTTATATGATTGCCGAAAAAATTGCCACAACGAGAAATGCAGTGGCATGCATGCCCGATCCCTATTCTAGTTCATCCTAAATGTAACAATCTCTACAGTATTACGTGGATTTTGATAAATCTAATATGCATCCGGATGTTGTCCCAACAACTCATCACAGCAATTCGGTTATGCCTCCCATCTGTGTAAAGTCTCCACCTGTGGATAACCAATGAAAATAAAATCGTCTATCTAAATGCCTAAGAGAATTATTACATTTTACAATATGATGATCACATCTCCAATAGGCAAGTAAAAAGTGTTGGTCTCTATGGACCAACACTTTTAGTATCGTGATCAAATAATAATCTAGCTAACTAAAAACTTAAGAATTGTAAGAATTTAATACCAACATGCTGCAATGAATGAATAAGATGGAGACAAGTGACTAGCCAGTCCCTGAGCGTGTGAACATGCATTGTAGGCTCAAATGTGTGAGCCTAGTCAAGATGAGCAGCACTATGAACACTTGATAGATGCTCTAAGAATAGGTATATTGCTGGTGGAGGCTTCAAAAGCATCTTCCCCCATGCTATCATATCCTCGACCACGTGCCATGTCAAACTTATGAAATAATTTTTGTTAGCAATTTTTGATATATTTGATAAATTTAACTTATAAAATATTTATAAATTTTTAGAATCCTTGGGCAATAAAAATTAAAGTGTGACTAACGGACAATATAACTTGCTAATCAAAAATATGTTGATGGATAGAGATTAAATAAGAGAAATGGAGATAATTGAGAGCAAGAGAGAATAAGTGAAAGTTGGTGAGGTGAGAATGAAAGGGAGAGGAACAAAAAAAGGGAGAGAAGGGGACTATTTATAGTCGACGGTCGAGTAGATTATTGACCGGAGTCATCCAAAGTATCAACTCTAGCCAACAATCCCCCGACTGCTGGCATTGCAATGATCCATTTAACCATTCGATGGAGTTGCTCAAACTTCGGGTGACTCCATCTAATGGTCAAAGGGTCATTAGAGTTTTTTAATAAAATTTTACTTCTAAAAACATGTCAATTTTAAGTTTTTTTATAAATTACATTTAAATGTTAATTAATTAATTAATTAATCTCATTTATTATAAAAATTTCTCCATCTATAGGGTTGGATGAAGACCTTTATTTATATTCATTTTGTTATCTATCATTTGTAACCACATTAACTCATGTTTCATAAACTACTATTGCCACCTTCTATTGGCATTAGCATTTGTTTGAACTGTGATGTTGGGCTAGTTGGATAACTTCACTTGAGAGAATTAAGCAAGGTTCTCAAAATTAGACTCGATTAATCAGTTCAACTGATTTAATCATGATCGATCATTATACTATTTAAGTTTATCCATAAATTTGAAATAATAATTCAACTAAATTAGACTGACTCTTTACCGATCCAACTGTTATACCGAATTAACCGATCAAACTAGTTCAAGTTTATGAATATGGGAAATGAACTTGACAAATAATTATTTGATTTTTTATATTTTTTTAACTTAATTAAGTTTATTATTTCGGGTAAAGTAATAGTTAAATAACATTTATATTTATAATATTTAAATGATGATGTTGTAAATAATGATTGAAACATTAGTTTTTTTTTCTATTTATTATTTTATTTCTAGAATATCATTTTAATTTTTTAAAAATTATTCATAATATTTATAGAATTATAAATATCTTTTATATAATTATGAGTTCATCTGGTTGTACAACTGTTCAACTGATGTAATAGCACTTATATGAAGATGGGCTTTCAACTAATTTACGGCATATTTACTTGGACAGAATACAATAATTCTGTCCTTATTTCTTATAAAATAATTATTTCTATATTTTTTTGATAAAATAGCTGTTTCATATGAATTTATATTACATATTTTATGAAATACTAATTCCTCTCACCTATCTAATGAATAACTATTTTTTAATTATTTTTTATAAACTAAAAATATTATTTTAAAGTTACTCTTATTTATGCACATACACACATGCATATATATATATATATATATATATATATATATATATATATTCATATACACATTCTTTTATTTATATAATATGTACATATATATTTATATAAGTTATATTCATCTAATTATTTATCTAAAATTAAATTTAATAATAAATAAATAAAAATTATTAAGTTATTTTTATGAATATTTTAGTATTTTTTTCTATTATTTTTTTATTCTATATTTTATTCCATTCAAATAAATAAAAAATTATTATTTTATTTTTCTTAGAATGACAATTTTATTCTTTTGAAATAATAATTCTATTCAAATTTTATTCCACTCCGTTTGAAGTAAACTTACTGGGCCTATTTATTTGTAAGATTTAATTTAATAAAGTTAAAATTAAACTTGAATAGAGTTTTTTTTTATTAAAAATTATGAATGATGTGAAATAAAATTAATTATTATGTTGAAATATGTGAAGAATGTGATATAAAATTAATTTATTATGTTGAGATATGTGAGGAATATGATATAAGTTAATTATTATTTTAGTAATATAAGTAGAATGTGAAATAAAATTTATTTTTAATATTAAATTTTATATGTGATGTAATATAATTATTTAAATTTAAATCAAGTTAATTTTTAACTGTCAAATAAATATAACTTTAGTGTTATGATCACGATAATGGGAAGATTTATAGAAGATTTCAGTGATGAAAGATCCATCTATTTAAAGCTCTTAATTTTCAATTCTAATATTGTGTTCTGATAGGTTGTCCTTGCTGAGCATGTACCACTTTTTTTTTTCTTTAAATTATTAGGGGCATGTGCCACTTATTGCATCTGTGGAAAACAATAACTCTGCAAGGATCTTAATAGTGATATCATTTACGGAATGTTTAGTTTAATATTATTTTAATATTATATTATGTTAATTAAAAAAAATAATTATTTTATTTAATAACATTTATAAATAATTTTCTATTAAATTATAAAATTATTAATTAAAAAATAATATCTAAATATTATGATATTTAAATTATATAATATAATACTAAGATAACAACGAATTCAACGCCTCCTTAATTTTGCTATATTTTTAAAAAATTAAATTTTTTAAAATAAGAATTATTTTAATATTATAATATAAAATAAAATTATTTTATTAAAAAAGTAAAATAAATTATTTTTTATTAAATTATATATAAAATATGAAATTAAGTTAANTTTAAATTTATATATAATATGAAATAAATATAAAATATTGATAAAAATATTTTTTAAAAAATTTAAAAAATGTTTAGATTTAATTAAATCAAATAAAGTAAAAATGTAAAAATTTAAACTACATAATTGAAATATATAAAAATTTGAAGAACTCAAAAGTTTATAAATAATTTATAAGAAATATGATATAAAGTACAATAGTTTTGTAGGTCTGACTACTTCTAAAAAGCTGTGCCTGACAAGCATTAAAATATGTACTATTTTAATAAATTAATTTATTAATTACATTTAAAAGATTATTTAAAAGATAAATTTTAGCCACTCAAAATATAAATATATAAAGTGGACAAGTTCAATCAAGCACAATCACGTGATAGATGAATCTTTCGTGCACAGATAAAGGTCCGTTTATTTGTAAAATTTAATTATAATAAAATTTAAATTAAATTTAAATAAAAATATTTTTTATTAAAAATTATGAATAATATGAAATAAAATTAATTATTTTTTTAAAATATATGAAAAATATAATATAAAATTATTATATTGAGATAAATAAAAAAAATGATATAAGTTAATTATTTGTATATGAAATAAAATTAATTTTTAATATTAAATTTTATATATAATATAATATATTTATTTAAAATTAAACTAAATTAATTTTAAATTATCAAATAAATAGGGTCAAAGTATTAGCATAAAAAAATCATTTTGATTATAAATATATTATTTTTACTTATAAGAATTAATTTTTTTATAATCAAATACAAAATTTATTTTAAAAGGCTACTTCATAAAATATATATATATATTTAATTACAAAAATCTAATTTAGAAAGAAAAAACTGATGTTTTAAATATAAAAATTACATTTCATATTTAAGTATCAAATGAACAAGTATTAATAATTAAATACAATTTTTTTAAAACTAAGTCTTATGCATGGAGCACACTGCCACATAACATCACCCAATTAGCTATGTATTTTTTTATCTTTTGTCATACTCCAACTAAATAAAATCATAGTCTCATTTGTTTCAATGTTATCTCGATATTATATCATATTATTTAAAAATAATAATTATTCAATTTAATGATATTTATAAATAAATTTCTATAAAATTGTAAAACTATTAATTAAAAAATGACATCTAGATTACATGACGCTCCCATAGATCCAAAATTTATTTCCATAAAGAAGCAGGCATCACAACAGTTGGAAGTAACATTTCTGGAAAACAACCACTACCAATATATACATATATATGTCCAACAGTATGTATATATATAAATTATTGAGCAGAAAAGAGTTCAAGTTCAAGCTGCGAATGCAGCAAAGCAGCAGAAACAGTAAAAAACAGCACTAAACTGGAAGCTAATCACCCTTCGTTCCAGCAATCAGATCCAAGACCGCACGTTTAATGCTTCCTCCATTCTTTTCCAACAGCTTCCTATTCAGCACCCTATCCCCAAACCCCTGCAACCAAAATGTCTCAAGGGTCAATACCCATAGAAAGCAAAGAAATAGAACTCTGATACTCAAGCAGAGAGAGAGAGAGAGAGAGAGAGAGAGGGGGGAGGGGTAACCATTTCCTGCAGCTCTTCGAGAAGTGGGTCCCACTCTGCGAAGCCGCAGAGGTCCTCTACCGACTGCTCGAGGTTATACTTGTTCTGGCGGAGCACCTCCTTGTTCAAATCAGTTTGCTTGAAACCCATCTCTTCCAGCTCCTTAAGGAAGGCGCTCTCTACTTGGTTATCTTCATTGAGATAAGAAGCAGGGTGAAGGGGGATGGGTAGCAGGATTGATGGCGGAGGGATGTCAATGGTAGGATATGAAATTGGAGGAGATGCTTGGATATCAATGAGGGGTACTGGAGAATCCATTGACGAAGACGATGATGCCGGGATGTTGCTGGTGGATGGTGGAGCTGCAGTTGTATGAAAGTCGGTCCAATTCAACTTGTCGGAAGCATCGGGTTTCACCAGTTCGTCGACTAAGTTTTCTGAATTTGGCATAGCAGGAATTTGATCCGATGGCTCCCCGACAACATCATAGATCACCGGAGCAATCTGGCTGTTGCTTTCAGGCGGCAAGTTCAAGTTGAGCTGAGAATGAGCACCTTCAGCCGAAGCAGGAGGTGGGAAATCAACCTTTGTTGATAAAAGCCATGATATCAGAACAAGAAAATGTAGAATTTGCATTCATGCCACTATAAGATTGCATATTTATCCATACAATCACGGTTAAGTGTTTACAGTACATCTTGATTTAAAAAAACTTTCACCTATTTGTATGATATATGATGCATGTAAATATAAGCTGTAATGTATGTTAATTTTTTCTTATCTACAAATGGCCAAATCGTTCCTTCCTAACATAGATTCATAGTCAATTACGGCAACACCATGAATAATGAAACTGTGTAAAACATAACACTTTTACGTGCTTTGAGAATAGAAGGTATTAGTTCTGCCATTTGCATGATTATTATACAAATAACATCAAAGCATGTATCCCGCACTCCTCTTTATTTAAATCAGCCCTCTTAGTGATCACTAGTGAGTCAACCTCATGTTTACCTAAACCCAAATAACATCAAAGCATGTATCCCACACCCCGCTTTATTTAGATTACCCCACTCAGTGATCACTAGTGAGTTAACCTCATGTTTACTGACTATATCCCAAATTATTTTTGGTCTTCCACTCCCTCTCCTTATTTCATGCATTATAGCTGCAACATTTGAACTTAGGGGCATCTAGAAATCAACAGTGAACATGGTTCATTACATTATGAATGATCAATACGTAAATAAACAAACTTATTGTGGCATGCACGTGACAATGAACTTCACAAAACCTGGATTATGACCCAGACTAGCTCTCCAAATACTTGGCCAAACGGTGATTTCATCTGCCAGTATGAAATATAGTGACCAGGCTTTGATGGTGCTACAAGATCAACGGCAATGTCAAGTTCTTTACCCACAGCTAAACCTTCAACTGGTATCTGCATTTTGTTAGGAATGACATCAACCTTCAGTTAAAAGCAAATTAGCCCCACGGGGTTTGAGATGAATCCAAAATATTAAATGAAAACTGAAACAGTTTAGTGTAAGTGAAACCTCCAAATCTGCTGAACAACGGTCTCCAAATTGATATCCTCTGACCCATACGAGTTGTGTACCAAATGGCCAAGCAAGCGTACCATTGTTGCGCATCCTCCATATTTTAGTGAAATGCGTACATGGGGCCATTATGGTCCCGTCCAATACAGTTAAATCTTGAATGTAGCAACTCTCAAGTTTTGCTCTTGGTGTTTTTGTAGTATTATTAAAGGCAGATGTTGATGGATGCCGACTTCTGTAGTGCTGGAATCAGGGAGAAGCAACAAGATATGAGCATCATAGAAATGTTATTATGCAGAAGCTTCTGAAAAAACAATAAATGTGTTAAACCTCATACATGTTTGCAGTGCTCTTTCATCAATTTTGGAAATCGAAAACCAGACCAATCTATTCGGGTGTATTCAGTGGCGTTACCCATATCTCGGAAACAAGTGCCACATAAATCATAATTCTCCTTTCTGCCAACGGGAAAAACAAGTAATTATGGCCCGTGCTACAGCTAGTTATTAAATAGAAACAACATATGGGGAAAAAAAAGGCAAGCTCAACAGTTTCTTACACATTTGACTTGTATCTAGGCCCAATTATAGGATGCATCCCGCAACCATCACAAGTAACACCCCTGTGGAAGGTGCGAGACATCCTATCACGATGACCATAATGTCTTCCATAACATTGCGTGTTTTCTCGCGCATCGCTGTGAGAAGCTGAACCAGTTTGTGATGTGAAGGATGCTAGGGGGAAAAAACGAGCTGGCCACATGTTGGAAACATCATTAGCCAACATCTGAGGAAAATAAGGGAAAGTACTGAAGTTACAGTTCCCAGCCTGATTAGCTGGTGACATGGAGGAACCTTCTGCAGCTGAAGTAGATTTTTCACCATGCAGAGTATCACTGGCTTCCTTCTGTTCAGATTTGTCGTGATTTACATCAAAAGCAACAGATCTTGACGAACCCATACTCTGTTTCACATCAACCCCATCAGGTGTCCTTTTAATGTTCTCAGAGAGTGGACTCTTTTGATCATTTGATATATCAGGCTTATTATTAGCATTAATATCAGCAACACAAGGTGAAGACACATTTGAGATGTCCGATGCCCTTTGAGAAGAATCGTGAGAAAATTGACTAACATTTGATGATACCAACTTGGGAAATCGCTCCAAAATTTCAGTAAAAAATGGTGCAGTTGATGCAGTTTGTATCACATCATGCGAAACATTTGTAAGTATCCCACGAATTGGTTCAGGGACCGGTTTCAGTGCTTCTTTGACAATGTTGTTTATATTTGCAAGTTGAGAAATCTTATTACCATCACTATTTGCCATTTCAGATCCTGAAACAGAACTTCCATTACTGCTGAGCACCTTAGGACTTGACTCAGAGTTTCCATCTGTAATGTTAACAACCTTGGGTCTTGACGCAGAATTTTCATCACTATTAGACTTAAGCTCAACATTTATCCTCAGAGGGTTCAGTTTCTGTTGTATAACAGCATCATGGAATTCATCATTATTCTCTAGTACAACAATATCACCGTCTTCATCAGTATAAGTAAGCACTAGAAGAGCATCCGGGTTGAAGTTGAAGAGACTTGCAATCTTGGCCCTGAGTTTATTCATGTCGTATTCAGTAATTAACTGTTGTTGCACATGGAACTTGAATCGCCTGAGAGCATCACCATATTTTACCTGAAAGAGAAAAGAAGAGATAATACGAGATATTATCATAAAGACAAAGCACAAAAACACAAAACCACTCTGACTCGAAAATTATCTCAGAGCTTTTATTATCTTTCTGTTTTGGAGGTAGTGGCCATTATGTTAAGTTGCTTATGACAGTAACTACAAGTCTACAACAAATGGGGAATGATATAGTGAAGTAGTCATCACATCCAATGAACTAAAGAGAAAGGCGCATACCCACGAGCAAGCTTTAGAACTTAATATAGTTCTTACCCTATGTGGAATACATGCACTGGAGGATAGAGTTCAGGATAAAGCAACTCCCTGTTCAAAAAATTACTGAACAGGAACACAAATACAAGGCCAAACATCGGCAAACTCTCACCATTATCCACAATGTTCATGATTTTAAATTTGTCAACAATAAGCCAGATATGATTAGAACCATCTAACCGCCAAATAATAACAACAAAGCCTTAATCCCACACTAGTCAGCCACATATATTTCTCCTCACAAGCAACTATATGTAAAGCAACTTGCTCCCCTAAGTGAATCATGATCTAACAAACCACACAATAACCAATATTAGCAAACAAAATACATATAACTAAATAAAGTCCACCAACATAACAGACATCTCTTCACCTTAGTACATCAATATACTGCTAATGAACTAGTTAACCAAAAATGAGTTCATAACCTGCCTTGTATGATCCAGTTAGGCCTATCAATGGGTTAGGTTCAGATTGAGTCTACCCAATCCAGATCTAACCCATATAACATTTGGGTCTAATTAAACACCGGATTAGGTTGGATTGAGTCGGGTCAAGTCAAGGTTGAGCAGATCCCATCCATGATCTATGATAGTTTAAGCTTTTAAGTTGGATTTCAGATCAACCTCTCTCAATTAATTTTTTTTCATTTTTTTAAAACAAAGCAATTTTTCATCATTTTTTTAAAACAATAAGAGGATTTTTTTTTTGAAAGTTGACATAGTCTTAGCATTATACAACTCAAAGTACTAAAGTCCAAATTCAGTAAATATCTCTTTAAGACGTCACAAAAGAAAATGAGAAGGGCATATCTATCAAAATTACCAATACGAAAATACAAAATATAACTCATTATCTATCAAATTATCAACTAATCAAATCTTAAAAATAAACAATGATAATAAAATAGAATTTTCAAAACTAAAATGGGTATATTAAATAGAATTTTCATAACCTCAATAAAATCATTACAAAGATTAAAATGTCATAAAATAATAAACATGTAAGTATCAAACAGAACCGTTTATACTACCAAATTTATATATAAACTTATTGTTAGGTTTTATCTCTTTCTTTATCCAGATTTGCTATAAAAAATATTATTGTTAAAATAATCAAACCGAGTTAGGTCAATGCCAACCAATAAATATATAAACGAGGCAGTCAGACTTTGGATTTGTACTTCTAGTCCAAAAATTATTTCGTTTTATAATTTAATCAGACCGAAACTCTAATCGGGTTGGTCATCACCAAACCCATTGAGAAGCCTAGCTCCACTAAAAAAAAAAGAACCCAAAAACTCATTTCAAAGTCGACCACGAAAACCCATGACTTTGCTTTCTATTTCCCTTCCCTCTCTATACATTAATTTCATTTCGTATTCTACATAAACTCCAATATAAAAAAATTAACTTTATTTCACATTGTATATAACTTCCAATACAACTTACAACAAACAGCTTTATTTCATATGCAAAACAACTTTTTAACATAACAAGCAAATTTTATTTTCTGTTGGGGACACTACGACATCGGACCGTCAATTTATTCCAAGCAGGGTCTACACTCGACGTCCGAGATCTCACCGCATGGCGTTGATCTGAATGGAGGATTGATATCTGCAGATTTGGCAGCAGGCATAATTGGTGGCTGATCAGTGGATTGAAAATCCCCATTTAAATCAATATATTAATTTGAATGGGAATATTCCAAATTTTAGGCTGATCTCGTTTATTTTCTTCTATTTTTAGATATTCGAATTTGGCATGTTGTAATCAGTTTTTATTTTCGCATTTATTTCTACAATTTGAATTTCGATTGTAATCGCTTATATAATGGCAAGAACTAGTACTGTTTATTTTAATCCTGAAATGAAATCATTTTGAGTTTGAATATTGTGTGTTATATCCCGGTGAAGGGAAAAGTTGGGGTCTTGGGTGAAAATCCCTAAATATCTTAAAGAAATTTAAGGCATTTCTCCAACTTTTCTCGCCTCTTAAACCACGATTTCAGCTCAACCAAAATCCAGACCCTTTCATGTAATTTTCAGCCCTAAATTATAATATTATTATTTTCCCCTCCTCTGCGGCTTGGGACGGCCTGACGCAGTCACAACGCTCCCCGCTCGCCTCGCCTCCGCCTCCACGTCGCCCGCCGACGAGTGTCGGCGACTTCACTGTCCTTACCGATCAGATCCGTCGCCGCCGCACCTCGCCACTCGTTCGACCCGATCCGCGCCGACTCCAGTGCACAATGCCTGCGCGCGGTACCGCCGGCTCGGCCTGCCCTCGCCGCCGCCAGCACGATCCGTGCAAAACGACCCTCATCCTGCTCGGCCCCCCAACGCCACCGCGTCTGCTACGCTCGCCCGCCTTCGTCGTCGCCCCAGGAGGCTTGCCGGCCACTAGCAGACGTCAGCGACCTCGCTGTCGACGCTCTAGCCGCTCTGCTCTACCGCCGGCGCCATCCCTCGCTCGGTTCGACCTCGCCGCACCCGCACCCGCCCCGTTTGCTGCCGCCACTCCGCCGCCTTCCCTCCCCTGTTCTGCCACCCCTCACTGCCCGCTCAGCTTGGCAGATTCTACCTCGTCGTTCGTCTGCCTCTACACCATCAGCTTGGGGTTGCTTTGACTCGTCCCTGTGGTGTTGGAATCTCGACTTGAGGTAAATCTGAACATCAGCTGAATAATTTGAATATCTTGCGAGATCTTGTAGTGGTGTCTGTTATTGAGACTGCTTGATTTGCTCACTTGTGTGACCTGAACATTATTGTATTATTAAATTGCTGTTGGGTAATATTACATTGTGAGGATGCCCATATTACTGCGTACCCTGGCTTTGACTTGTTGAGATATGATTGCCTTAAATCATTTGGTAGATTTACTAGATATCATTTGCGCTTGTTTCTAAATATTTGAAATCGATTTACTTCCCGAACCTGTGATTTCTTAATTATTACGTAGCCATATTCCTGAATAAATTTTATGTTCATCTGCTAAATTATTTACTGATCTCTAATTAGGATTGCATCACGCATATTGTTCCGCATCACCTGTCATATGCTTAAATCAAGGTAGCCGAAAATTTGCATTCTAAAGATAAAATTTTGCTCCGAGCAAATAGAGTGTTAAGTCTCAGCACTGGTCCTATCCTATATTTGCATCACTTATTATCACTAATAGAAATTTCAAGAGAGAATCCCAGGTATTGTATGTATGCATACACATATAGGAAGAATACATATTTTTAGGGAAAATCTTCAGATCATTCAAGAACCTGAGAAAGAAATTAGCAGTTGTGAAGTGTTGTCTGCATTTGTAAGTTATTTATTATGACTCGAAGCAAAAAATAGAAAACATTGAGCAAACAAAGTATAACTCAAATTTGGTATATTTTTTATGTTTAAGTAGCATATAATTCATGGATTCATGTCATAACATCAGTACCGACTGATGAATTACGAGACAATTTGAATGGAAGAAAGTCCGCCAACCGCTGTTGAAAATCCTAACCACTAATAAAATCATTCTTTCCACAAAAGTATATACTTTTTGCCTATAATTATTCATGCACATAAAATAAATGAAATGATAACTAACTAGGTACAACTAGCTTCCAACTCTGAGACCATGGTTTCAACTAGTCCAAAGTCTAAGATACATGTCACATTCTTAATATTTACTAGAACATCAAAACTATCTGAAAGAAATTTGAATCTAACGCTCTGTTTGGTAATAAGAAAAAAAAGAAGATTTGATTGAAATTTTTAGTGATTTTTGAAAAATGTGTATGATGTGAAATAAAGTAAGTTGGTTATATTAAAAATTGTGTAGGATGTGAAATAAAGTTGATTGATTTATTGAAAATTGTGTTGGATGTGAAATAAAGTGATTGTTTAATGTTGGAATTTGTGTGAGATGAGATATAAAATAATTTTTTAAATTTTTTTAAAATAAATTTAATATTTTGATCATGGCTAATTTTAGCCATGATTTTTAGCCTATTGCCAAACATGGCCTAATAATCATAGCTATGCTTAAACAAATAATCGCATTTGTATATCAAGAAAACAAACACGAGTTTAATATATCAAGAAATATCACAAAAGAAATTCAACAAGTGCTGTAATCGAATCAAAAGTAACGACCGTATAAGCATGTGCAAAGCATGCTTGAAGTAACTTTCAAAAAAAACATGCTAGAAGATGATCACACAAAAATAGAACAGAAAAGGTGATGCCAATGTTGAGCATATGAATGTGCGAACCTACCAGATAGAGCAAAAGTATTTGTAGCTTGTATTATTATCATTCTTAGGCTGTGTTTGGAAACAGCCTTATCATATTTCTTAATATAAGCTGCTTACATGATTAAATTTGAAGCTTTGTTAAGCGGCTTACATTTTAAGGCGCTTAAAGGGTTTTTTGAGCTTTTAAGCCGCTTAACCTCCATAAAGCAGCTTAAAATTTTAAGATATGAAAAATACCATTTAGATACATTTTAAGCTGAAGTCGTTTTATTTCTAAAGTTACATAAATTATTTGGATGTACTTCAAATTTAAGCAGCTTTATTTTAAGTTTAAGCTATTTACAAACACAGCCTTATTCACTTTTGGCTAATTAATCTAAATGCTTGCTAGTTACTAAACAAAAGAGATCCTTCACTTCAACCTTACTTGCATTTAAACATGGTGTACTAGGTTAAGAAAACCCTTAGTAACTTAGAGCATGAGGAGTAAACCAATATGCACGTCATACTGGCGCATAGACAATGCAACAAGCACGTCTACAAGAAAATCCTCCACACATTGGACCCTGCACAGCTTGTTAATTGGGGCCAGCTAATGGATAAGGCCTAACACTCAAACAAGAGGCCCATGGTGTTCTCATTGACAACCACACCAAAAAAATGGTAATTCAATTAGAATCTAATAAAAGTAGCATTTTTAAAATATGTGCCAAATTTTAAAAAAAATAAGTTTTTTTATATTTAGTCATCGTGTGGGATAAGAAATATTTTTTTTTTTAGATTAACTATGACCTATGTAGTCCACTTCCAAATGAACGCTTAGAATGACTTGTTACACATGAAAAATTGACCTAGAGAAATCACGAAGAATACAAAAAAAGAAGAGAAAGAAGAAGAACAAATCACAAGACAAAAACTATAACGACGCTTATCAACAACATTTACAAGTCCCTTAACATGGCATGGACCTCTGTAGGTCACAAAAAGCACTGCAAAAACACCAACCACAGTGAAGTCCACAAATGCAAGCATCTTCAAGCATCACTTGAGGATAGCACTGTTCAGATTTCAGCCATACATTTTAAAAAATTGTGTGTTCATGAAACCGAACTATCTAGTTCCAAAAAGGTTGATTTCGCTTAATCCTAGCCATCAAACCCAAAATTGGGGAAACAAAATCAAAAACAAAAAATGTTGAAGCACTCTCTAAACCCTAACAAAATATTTAGCCCAAAAAAAGGATAAAAAATAAAAGACAAAGATAAACAATAATCTTTTAAGTGCCACGCTTCGTAGATCTCACTGCAGAACTGAGCGAACAAACCAGCTCATTAGCTTCAAACTCCCCGACCTTTTAAAACAGATCAAAAGACATACCATAAAAAAATCATGGCTTGACGGTGCAAAAGCGCATCGATCAACATATATTAAAACATTATAAACTTCAAAAGCAATCTAAACGGATCATAATGATCTAGGCAAGCACAGCAATTTCGCACAGGCAAATGAATCCTTAAACCTCGTCCTAACAAGGAAAACAATGCAAGAAATCAGAAAAAGAAAGGGTGGGTAAACGAATTTGGACCTTAATCACCACATCCCACTCGTCTTCACGAGGATTCTTCAGGTCCAAGAGCGCAAACGAGGACATCGAGGCCATCGTTCAAACACGGGAACGAGCTGAGCAGAGAGAGAAAACCCTAACCCCAATCTTAGCGCAAAGCACCGGGGATCATCAAAGGAAATATATACGGCGGAAGGAGATAGAGAGAACTCCGCCGGAGGGCTGAGAGAGTGAGCAGTGCGGAACTTGGGAGGGTCAAGCGCGCAACGCCTCGCTCTCTTTTATTACCGGGTTGGTTTCTTCCCAGCCAAGGAAGTCCTCAGGCGGTGGGTTAGTCGTCTCGGTTCAATCTAATTTAATGCTAATTGCTTGTGAATCATATCTTAATGTAGACTCAAATATCTGTGGGATAATTTTATATCATATATTATTCTAAATATCACATTTATTATTTTTATATTTTTTAATATATAAATTAATTCATTTAAATTTTAGTATAATTACATTTATTGTAATATATTCAGAAATGAGTATGTTAAGGTGGATGTGTGGATATACACGAAAGGATAGAATGAGAAATGAGTATATCCGAAAGAAAGTTAGTGTTGCACCAATTGAGGATAAACTTTAGAGAAAGTCAGCTTAGATGGTTTGGACATCTAAATTATAGGCCGATTGAAGCTCCAGTTAGAAAAATTGAGTTATTAGATTTTGCCCATGTACAAAAAAAAAGAGGGAGACTAAAGAAGACATGACAAGAAACTATAAGGAGTGATCTTAGTTACTTAGACTTAGATAAGAATTTGGTAACTGATAGGGCGCAATGGAAACAAAAGATTCATGTAGCCGACCCTACCTAGTGGGATTAAGACTTGGTTATTGTTGTTGTTATTTGTTGTACTATATTCAGTAAATATTACATATTTTATGCCTAATTCTCAAAAAATTATAGAAATTATGAAGAACTCTAATTACAAACTATATTTTATATATTTTATTTATTCTCATCTTATTATTTCATTCAAATTTAACTCTTATTTTAGTTATGGTAAATAATTTAAGCTTCTATAGTGATTGATTTAAATGAGATGGAAATCTGATCATTTAAAGTAATGATAATATCTCCTGGCTTAGAATGGATTGATGATGATTTAAAAATTAATAAAAATTAAAGTAGATGATCTTATCTAAGTTTGATTAATTTTATTGTGAGAGCTAAAGCATTTTATGCTGAAGACTGACTATAGTGTATAAAAAAATATTTTATTTTAATTAATAATGCTTATAAATAATAATTAAGTGTGTAAAATAAAATTTATACTTAGGGCTTTTTATAAGTTTTATAATTTTTAAGAATTAAGTGTAAAATTTATAATATTTATTAAATATAGTATTATACAAATTGATCCTTAAGGCCTCGTTTGATTCGAGGGGAATTTTTTGCCCAACACAAATTTCAACTATATAAATCAACTTTATTTCACATTTAATACAAATACGAATATCAGAATTAAAAGTATTTCACAATTAAAAGTATTTCACATTTTACATATTTTCTAATGGTAAAATAAATTTCTCTTCCATTAAATTTAAAAAATAAATTTTTTTTTCATGTCTAAAAAAAAAACTCGAACCAAACGAGGCCTGAACGTTTTAATCATTTCAAATTGATCCTCTATTAAAAACAAAGCAAGATTGGACATAGAAAAGTATGTAAATTAAAAAATAATTTTTTTTTAGATACGACTTCATTTGATTAAAAACATGTGCTTGAAAGATTCATCTAAACGATCAATCGACTTTAGGGTTGAAGCTGTTTCATTCTTCCTACCAAACAGACGACGTTAATTTGTTAGAGAAAGTTTGGAGATGTTTAAAGTTTTTTGAGATAAATAAAAATAAAATTATTTAAATATTATAATATAAAATAAATTTATTTTATTATTATAATTTTTTATTTATCCCTTGACTACTATAATTTTTTATATTTTATGTGTGATGTGATATGTTAGATTAAAATTAAATCAGGTTAATTTTTAACCTCAAAACAAACGAGATCTTGGTACTTAAAAAAGCCTCTTTCATATTAGGATGAAAGAGTACCACAAATCATTTTATTATTAAAGAATATATTAGGTGTCTTAATATAAGATATAAAATAAAAATAATTTTTAATATTTGATTTGAAATAAAAATATAAAAATATTAATAAAAATATTAATGGAATAGTGTTAAATGGAGTTTCAAGAGTGAAAAAGAGTTTAAAAAATAATGTTAAATTAAAAAAAATTATTTATAATATATAATATTAGTTAATCTATTGTGATAATAATATGATTATGTGTTTTGATATTTATCATTATGTTTAAGTTAATTATAACTAATGATTATTTAAGTTTATATGTGTAGGCTTAGAGTTTTATTGCTAACTTGATCCTTCACACTTCTAAACCTAGATATAATCGAAAAATATTTAGGAATTTAGAGCTTGAAGACAAATTTTTATTTTATGATGAAACCTATTACATATTATTGTAATTTTCTTTCATTGATTTGGGTATTATTGCATTAAAGTTGGATAAATGGAAGTTTGAACATAGAAGTCATTAAATTGAGGTTTTACTGTCTTTGATTGATCATAGTATTTGATTGATCAAACTAAAGTTGATCGATCAAAGATAGTTGATATTTAAGCTTAATTGATCAAAGGTATTGTATTAGCTAGAAATATTGCAAGTATTGATCGATCAAAATAGATTGAGCAATCAAACTTAGCTAAAATCTAGCCGTTAGACTTCAACAGCTAGCTGCTTGATCGATCAAATACTACTAGTTTCTAGTTGTACTGTCTGTTGGAGCCTCCCCAATTTAAAGGAGTTGAATAGTTCCTTGGTCTTCTTCTTGACTCTTTAGGAAATTTTTTTATCAATTATTTTAATATCTCAAGTAATTAAAGAACAAATATTTAGAGATTAATTAAAGGACTAAAGCTCTATGACTCTGTTTGGTAATAAGAAAAAAAAAGAAGATTTAGTTGAAATTTTTAGTTATTTTTGAAAAATGTGTATGATGTGAAATAAAGTAAGTTAGTTATATTAAAAATTGTGTAGGATGTGAAGTAAAGTTGATTGATTTATTGAAAATTGTGTTAGATGTGAAATAAATTGATTGTTTAATGCTGGAATTTGTGTGAGATGAAATATAAAATAATTTTTTAAGTTTTTTTAAAATAAATTTAAGATTTTAATTATGGCTTTAGCTCATTGCCAAACAGAGCCTAAGTGCTCATGTGTTCATTTTCTATTCTTTTTACATATAAGATTGATTTTTTGAAAAAAAAAATGTGTGTTTAATTCTGTCTAGTTCTATTATAATCTTTAAGTTATCCTCCTTATTTTTTCATTTATTATTCTTGTGAAGAGGAGAAGGCTTAAGTTAAGGCTCATTTGGTTGGAGGAAAAAAAGATAATTTGAAAATTTTTTATGAAAATTTTTAGAAAAATATGTATGATGTGAAATAAAGTGAGTTAATTATATTAAAAATTATGTTGGATGTGAAATAAAATAATTATTTAATGTTTGAATTTGTATAGGATGAGATATAAAATAAATTTAAGATTTTAGCTATGGCTAAAATAAGCCAATTCTTTTAGTCAGTTGCCAAACAAAATCTAAGGTCAATGTTAATAGTGTGCGTGCCTTCACTTATAGTAAAGGAGGTCTTTAGCAGGTTCTAAAGAATGATTTAGTTTTGTCAGTATGGGCTTCTTCGCCTTGACCAAATGAGTGTTTCTAGTGAATAGATAGTTAGGCAGCCTTTGGGC
The DNA here is from genome assembly GCA_019297695.1 of Apostasia ramifera. NCBI lineage: Eukaryota > Viridiplantae > Streptophyta > Magnoliopsida > Asparagales > Orchidaceae > Apostasia > Apostasia ramifera. The sequence goes on along the minus strand of JAEMOT010003204.1, from coordinate 886,782 downwards.
TGAAGATGTAGATACTTTAAGATATCGAATTTTGTTATATAGTGTGTGCCTTGTCGCGTGATTTCTCATTACTTATATATTTTTATTTGCTCCTCCTATTTATTTTCATAATTGTGCTATTATTATTATTTTTTGTAGTAATTTATTATATTTAAGTAAATTAAATTTATTAAAATTTTAATTAGGTATAATACCAAAATTTATATATATTGCATTGGACCAAGGTTTTAAAAATCGGACCGGATCGGCCGGTTCAACCGGTCGAACCGTGAACCGATCAGCCAACCAGACCAGTTTAATTTTATAACCGGATCCGCTTAAAACCGGCCAGAACCGATCTAAACCGCGATTCAACCCGGTCAACCGGTGAACCGGTACGATTGGACCGGTTGAGTTTAAAATTAAAAAAAAAACTTTTCTAAACTCTGGGTCCCTAACTCAGCCTCCGTTCTGCGGCCTCTACTCGCGCGACAGTCATGAACTCGCGATTTCTCTTGCCTCGCACTCTCCTCTCCAGCCTCATNTATATCTTAACTATATTTATATTATATTTTATTAATTTTTTTAATTTTTACTTCATCCCGGTTTGACCCCGGTTCGACCCCGGTTCGACCATTTAATCTTAAATCTTTCAATCTACTGGTTCTGAAGTCGGTCCGATTTTCAAAACCTTGCATTGGACGAAGCACAATTTAAATGATTATAAATAAACAATTCAAAATGAAATATCGATCCATTTTTATAAAAATCTAAATGCTGTCAACTATATATAGTGGTTGAATAACAATTTATAAAAATTAAAGAAAAAGAAGTTGTAAATTTCAGAAATGAAATATTTTTTTATCTATTTTTTATGAAATTAAAAAATTAATATTTTATCATGCGGCTGAATTTTTTTTTTAAAATTATTAATTATTTATTTCATCTCTTTATATAAAAGTCTACTTTTTTATTGAATGTTTTATAGAAGTTACTTGGTTCGCAAGTAAGATTTTTTAAAAAGCTTTTTTTTTAATTTCGGTTTGCAAGCAAACTTAAACACGAAGAAGTCTGACTTTTAATGCCCTGTTTAGTATGAGAATCAAAATCAAGATTACAATAGTACTAGTTTAAAAAATAATAATAATAATAATAAATAAAATCTTTTAATCGTTCTACACAAATTTTAATATAAAAAATATTATTTACTTCATATACTAAATAATTTTAAATAAAAATATCAATTTTATTTCATATGCTAAATCAAAATATTTGAATAAAGTATTTTGATCTAGGATATGAAATAAAGTTAATATTTTTATTAAAAATTATTGAGTACGTAAAGTAAAATAATATTTTTTTATATTAAAATTTGTATAGAATAATTTAAAAAATTTATTTATTATTATTATTGTTATTTTTTAAACTAGTAATATTTTAGTCCTGATTTTGATCCTCGCACCAAATAAGGCTCTAGCTTAAAGTAGTAGAGAAAGTGAATGGGGTAGTTGACATAATTATTAAAGCATTAATTGAGATTTGAGCTATCACAATGAATTCAATTCTCGTGGTGCTTCTCTTAACTCAATAAAAAGAGAGGTCGTCTGGAACCAGAAGATCTTAAATTCAAATTCACACTCGTAAAATTCTTAATTAGGGTTAAGGGTGAAATTATTGCATTTGAGGGTAAAAATTAAAAATAAAAAATCCAATCTTCGTATGCATATTCAAACTAAAAAAAAAAAAAGAGAGAGAATTCTGATTAAGATTGTATTTTAATCAAAAAAAAATTTAGGTGAATCAAAAGTTTATTCATATAGACCCCTTGTTTGCCTATATTAAACTTAGAGGTCATTTAATTCATTATTATCTTAATACTATATTATATTATTTATATGTCATGATCTCTAAATATTATTTTTTATTAATAATTTTATAATATTATAAAAAATTATTTATAGATATTAATTATTTAAATTAAATAATTACTTTCTCTAAATAACATAATATAACATAATGTCAAGATAACACTGAACCAAATACTCCCTTAATCTAATTAAAATTAATCTTACAAATCGCATTATATATAAAATTTAAATGTTAAAATAAAAAATAATAATTTTTTTTCACATATTATATATATTATAAAAAATAATTTATTTTATTTTAAATTTTTTATAAATCTCCTAATGAAAATATTATATCAAATACTATTTTTTACCTCAATTTAAAATAAATCTACAAACAATAACCTATAATGATCTAAAAAAATTAATAGTTTCTGCAAATAATATTTTATTTCATTTTATTTCAAATCATGATCATATAATGATATAATTTGCACCATAACAAATCCATATACTAGAAATTAATGTTTTTCCAGTGTCCGTTAAGACCCATTCCACAGCTTTGGTAACCCTAATTTCTATTAGATAATTGGGATAATTAACTGCATATCACACAAATGAATTTTATTTATATTTTATTCATCTATTTTTAATTAATTACACTATACATATTTAAAAAATTATAGAATCTTACGTACATACATTTAAATTAAAACTTAATCAAAATCTATTTGAAAAAAAATATTCTGCTAGTAAATCATTAAAATTATATTTTTACTCTTAATATTATATATTTTTCTCTTCCTCAATACTATACTAAAATACTGATTTATCCTAAAACCAATTCATATCGCTGATGTCTCCTTCCTTTGCTGCCACCTAAACATTAAGGTTTTAGAATTTTCACTCAAAATATATTTAAATATCCTTAAAATAATACGATGAATGGCTCAGATTTTTTGTAATCTAACTATAGTTAGATTATTGAAAAATTATGATTACTTATTATAATAGAAATAAGTTAAAATATATGTATGTAAGATTTTATAATATTTTGAGTGTGCATAACGTAATAAATTAAAAATAAATGTGTAAGACATAAATAAAACTAAATTGTGTGGCATGTAAGTAATTTTCCTAAATAATTGTCAATTATTTTTTTTTTAAATGTTTTATTGAATATCACAATTTTTTTCTATCCCACTTGAAAATTATATTACTATGATTTGAACATAATACCTCCTAGTTCTCGAGTGATTATTCAGCTCGCCCGCCTAATCACAGCACGTTGTGTGTAAGTTGGGCTCATCATACATGTGAAGGGATATGATTGGGCGTCGAACATTGAGGCAAAATAATTTTTTTTTTTAATTCTCAGGCAAGCTCTTTTCTCACGTAGCTAGGAGACCATCACTAATTAACATTAGGCCGATGAAATATAATGAAATTTAAAAGTTAAAAGAAAAGAGTAAAGAAACGATAAAATGTTATACAAAAAGATTTTTAAGCAGAAGATGGGGAAAAAAAATTTATTTTAATATTAAGAGGTGTGTAGGATGTGAAATAAAGTTGATTTTAAGATTAAAATTTGCATTAGATGTGAAATAAAGTTATTAAAATTTATAATAAATTTAAAATATTATTATTATATTTTTTGCCTAACTTTGAGCATTTATCTTAGAAAATCACTTAATTATTATCAGAAAAAAAAGAAAACAAGGTGATTTAAAAGCTATGGCCTCGTTTGTTTTCAACTTAAAAATTAACCTAATTTAATTTTAACTTGACATATCACATCATACATAAAATTTAATATTAAAAGCTAATTTTATTTCACATCCTACACATATTACTAAAATAATAATTAACTTTATATCACATCTCTCACATATTCCAACATAATAATTAACTTTATTTCACATTATTTACGTTTTTCAATAAAAAAAAATTCTGTTCAAATTTAATCTTACAAACAAACAGATCTAATTTAAATTTTTATGTGATTAACTGTAACAAAATTATTTAGAATAGATTGGGTATTGCAAGTGAGTTGATAATATCTGTAACTCAATATTACTTGGTCAATCTTAAATTTTAAATAATTTTGAGTTGAGTAAGTTCGAAATTCATTTTATATATACTTCAAAATTTACATTTTTTTTTGAAAATAATTGCATATAAATATAAAAAAATAAAGATATATTGATTTCATCAATAAAAGTTGTAATTAACTAATTCAATAAACTTCTAGATAGTCGCTTTGGCCGAGTGGTTAAGGCGTGTGCCTGCTAAGTACATGGGGTTTCCCCGCGAGAGTTCGAATCTCTCAGGCGACGCGAATAATATTTTTTAAGTATTTTTGCTCAAATCTTAATTAATAGGATATTTTTCTTTTTATTTATTAATAAAATCATATTTTTGTTATTATTTTTATTAGTTGTCATTGTTTTTTTGCTTCATTTAATTGAAAATTTATTTTTATTTAGAAAAAATATTTTATTTTATAATTTTTTTGAGAAAAAAATTATTTAAATATTTAAAAATACAGAAAAATGTAAAATAAAATTAATTTTAATAATGAAATTTTATTGAATATAAAAAAATTTAATTTTTAAGATAAAAATTTATATTGAATATAAAATAAAATTATTAAATTTATGATAAATTTAAAATATTAATAAAATAATTTATTGGTTTTGAACAAGCTTAGCCTCTTTTTTTCCTCTGCAGTTCGAAGTTCGAACAACGCGATCCTTTTTTTTTTAAAATTCGGCCGTAGCCTATGCAATAAAACAAAGTATCAAGTACACAAAAAGCAATCCTTTAAGAGGATTGCACAAAAGTCTGGTGGGAGAGACATTGTATGATCCCAACAAACATTCGATACAAAAGAAGTGGACGCAACAAAATTGGCAGCCTCATTGGCTTGCCTATACACATGAGAAATTTTGCAAAAGGGAAAAGCAACCAAAACACGGAGAATGGCATGAATCTCGTCCGAGCTGCTGCTTTGCGGCCATTGTAACGCTGCTTGAAGTTGATCAATGATGACTTTGGAATCTCCTTCGAGCCAAATTCCTTGCATCCGGCCGAGCCAAGGCTTGGATAATTCTGCCGCCAGAAGAGCAGCCTGGAGTTCGGCAGTCAGAACAGCTTGGGTGGCTAATGTTCGGCCCTCAGCAACGAGAAGGTGACCTTCAGAATTACGCACCAGAGCTCCAATTGCTGCACTATCCTTTCTAACAGCACCATCAAAATTAATTTTTAACCAGTGTTGAGGTGGGGGAGACCATGAGAGAGCAGGGTCATGGCAGCCAGGGAGGCTGATGGAATCCCAGTTCTCAACACTAGAAAAATTAATAGAGGTGTACTGAAAGATTGAATATATGGCTATAACACGAGGTGAATGAAATGCCTGGCCATGGACCTTGTTGTTTCTAGCCTGCCAAATAAAATAAAAAGCTGCAGCAAGATAATGTGTACAAGTACACAGCTTCATCCGATTCACCAAGATTTTTGCAACAATTTTGTACGTGGTGGAGCAGAGGCTGATAGGCCGAAATTGATTAGGAAGGTGCGCATTTTGAGTTTTGGGCAGGAGGATAACGAGAGTATCTTTCCAACGCGGAGGCATGCTACCAGTTTGAAAAAACTTCAAAAGTGCAGTACAAAAATCAGATTGTGTAATACGCCAATAACCTTTGACAAAGGAACCCGTTATACCATCAATACCAGGGGCTCGATTAGAAGCAAGAGAATTGACAACATAGTTGATTTCACTCGCTGAAATAGGCTGGCTGAGGGCAAAACGCTGACTGGTGGAGAGGAGGGCTCGGGGTGTAGGCAGAAAAGCTGAATCACCAAGGGAAATAACAGGTTGCCATTTAGCTTGAAAATAGGTATGTAAGAGAGCCATCATAGCTTGATCAGATTCCAGTTTCTGCTGTTGATCGTCGAGCAAATAGTTAATATGGGTCTCTCTTTTCCATTGAGTGGCCATGCGATGAAAAAAAGCTGTATTTCGGTCCCCCTCAGAGAGCCAATGAAGCTTAGCTCTTTGCGCCCCTCATGTTTCTTGACGGGTAAGGCAGGAGTTGTAATCCCCTATTAGCTGGACTAACCTCAGGTGTTGTTCAGCCGAAAGCCCTTGATTTTGAATGTCAATATTCTGTAATGAAATAATTTGCTGTTCAAGATGAATAATTTGAGAGGAAAGATCAGCTACTGAATTATTGCTCCAATTCTTGAGAGCTCTTAAGGTGCGAGCACACTTATGATGCAGAATTGAGGCCGGCGAACCTTTGGAAGCATAATGTTCTTCGAGCTTTCACATTTTCGTTGGGGCTATTGACAGATTTCGTTCCATGCTATTATCGTTTGAAAACTGATTCAATTTTGCTTTGCGTATATGCTTAGAAGAAATCCTCCGTTCCAACCCAAATTTCATTTTTGGATCAATTCTCTACTTCTTTACACGACCCAATCTCTAAGCTCTACAATCAGGCGTAACCTTGGCTTGGGACAACCCGATGCAGCTCTTCCCCACTTTGCGGAATGGCGGAAGCAAGCTGTCGCGCCAGATAAGTTCACGATCCCTTCGCTCCTCAAGCTTTCTTCAGCTCTGGGAGAGCCTCCTCTGCACCAGGAGCATTTCCATGCTTTTGCACTGAAGTCAGGACACCTTCAAGACCTCTTCGTTAGTACCGGGCTACTGGAGATTTACTTCCAGAATGGGCATTATGATGCCCCTGTCCAACTGTTCGATGAAATTACTGAGAGAGATTTGGTTTTCTTTACTGCCATGATCACAGGCTTCGCGCAGAATCAACATGAATGCCAAGCTTTGGAGTTCTTTTCAAAGATGTTGGAACAAGGACAAAAACCCAATGGCGTAACTTTGTCAACTGTGTTATCTGCATCTTCTAAACTTCAGAAGATTGAACTGGGTAAGAGTCTTCACTGCCAATGTATTAGAAATGGGTTTATGAATCAATTGGATGTTGTGCTTGAAAGTTCGTTGTTAGACATGTATGTGAAGTCTGGAAATGTATGTTATGCCAGGAAGGTGTTTGATGAAATGCGTAACAGAAACGTGGTTTCCTGGAATATCATTATGGCCGCATATTTCTCCATTGGGTCGTTTGAAATTGTCCTTGATTTGTTCAAAGAAATGATTTTGGGTGGATGGCGGCACCTGCGAGCTTCGATACTTGTCTTACTTTTGCAAGTTTGTGGGATTACTACGGACCTCCGCAAGGGGAAGGAAATTCATGGCTACATTCTGAAATCCAGAAATGATATCTTTGAACTAGATAGCCTTGTAGAGTGTAACTCTATTGTTGACATGTACATCAAGACAGGAAGCCTAGAATATGCTGTTCAGCTGTTTGTAAAAATGTCCGATAGAAATGTGGTAACATGGACAACTATGATTTCAGGTTATGGAATCCATGGGTTAAGTAGAAAAGCTCTGGAAGCTTTCAATGAGATGAAGGAATCAGGAATTCGACCAGATGGAACTACTTTTATTGCCATACTGTCAACATGCAGCCATGGCGGTCTGGTTGATGAAGGCCGGGAGTTTTTTGACTTAATGAAAAGAGATTACAACATCATTCCTGAGATGAAACACTATGTTTGTATGGTGGATTTGTATGGAAGGGCTGGATTTCTCGACGAGGCACTTGAATTTGTCAGACAACTGCCAATTAAACCTTCAAAGTATATATGGGGATCACTTCTATCTTCTTGCAGGAAGCATAAAAACCAAGAGTTGGGGGAGCTTGTGGCTGAAAGAGCCATGGAAATTGATCAGTTTGATTTGGGGAACTATCTGCTGCTGTGTAGAATCTATGCTGATTCTGGCAGTTGGAAGGATTTTGCCCGAGTTAGGTCGATTATGAAAACATTGGGCTTAAAATCAGCCACTGCTTGTAGTTGGATTGAAATTAAAGGAAAAGTTTATAGATTTACTGTGAATGACTGCTCAAATCCTTCTTCAAGAGGGATTTATGAGTTCTTGAAGAAACTGCGTAGGGAGATGAAGTTATCTGGTTTTATACTAGATACATCTAATGCAGCTCATGATGTGAACGAAGAAGACAAAGTTAGCGATTTATGTGGTCATACTGAGAAGCTTGCCTTGGCCTTCTCACTGATGAACTCTGCAGAGAAGAAGATTATTAGGATTGGCAAGAATCTTAGGGTTTGCAGTGACTGTCATGAAGTTTTTAAGTTCGTATCTAGGGCTTATGATAGAGATATCATCCTCAAAGATCCTAACAGGTATCACAGGTTTTCACAGGGTGGTTGTTCGTGTAATGATTTTTGGTGATTTGCATTAAATTTTTGTCATTTTGTAAATTCTCATCTTGGATTTAATGTGCTACTCAGAACAGAAGTTCATATATCAGCTTTATGATTTGGTAGCCCTTGTGAAGAAATTATTATATTCGGACAACGTAATAGGTTGGATGTTTGGAAGCTTATAATTGCATGTTGCTTGTAGAAATGGGACTCGAAAACATGTTGAAACGAAAATAACTTGTTAGCTTATTGTTTTTTTACGTAGCTATCTTTTTCAACTTGTATGGCAATTTTACAACTACTTAGGACCATTTCTTAGCTACACAATGCTTTTTTGTAGTTATATAGGTGCATTTTTCAGCTGCGTAAGAGTATTTTTTTGCTATGATATTTTTATATTCCTTAAGAGAGGATTCATCTCGTATATGGATTTAGATTTACTATTGTATAAGTAACAAAAAGCACATAGCAAGGTAGATAAGGATTTTGATGAACTCTACCTAAATTCTCACTGTTGTTATTCTTAATTTTTTCAGTATTTTTGTTTTTTCACTAAATTGGGTTTGACGTGTATCCCGGTAGATTAAAACTTTCTTTTGACCTTAGACATGATTTTTCTTTAAGCTTTTGATCCTCTAAATTATTATTTCCTTCTAGAATTAGTGCCATGTGTGCATAAGAGTACTCCTATTAACATATGGAATGAGAAGGGTATTCTGGGAGGAGAAGCCAAAACACTAAAATGTGTATTACAAAATAATTGCTTGCAAGTCATGAGAAGTAAGAAGTTGAGAGAAAGGGAGATCCTTGCGTAGGACATTGATGTGGTTTGACCCTCATTATGAGAGTAAAAGAAGATATTTGATTGCTTAATAATTTCAACAAGATATCGTCGAAATCTCCAGTGAAGGTCTATTTGTGAAGGTCTCCCAGAGATGATTTGTTGAAGAAGAGTGCTTTTCAATGAGCCATGTTCTCAAACAATGTTATACTTAAAGATTTGTTCGAAAAGGTGATCCACAAGAAGGTGAGGAAGGCTTACTGAAGAAAAGTAAAAAAACAACAATGGCTAAAGATGAACAAGATCAGAAGTCGAAGAAGTGAGTTTGCTGATTAGAGCTGTTATAGTTGTAATTTTTAGGAAAGTGTTAACTATAGAAATTACTATATATTAACTTGTTTATCTTACTAATAACAGTTATGCTCATATTACCTTAAAGTGTTGCTCAAACTTTCTATGACAAGAAATTTCATCAATCTCATCTACAAGTTGTAGAAGAAGAGTCGACAGTCTATAGTATTTTTTTGTAATCGTCACCATTGGAGTATGTCTTGAGTGTGATACAGAGCAATTAGGCGAAGTCATTGATTTGTGATTATCTTGTGTAGTGAAGTTGCTAGAGCTTGTCTATAGGAAGATGAAGAAGCTAAAGAGGAAGGAGAATGCCAGTATAAGTTGTATCAGTATTCTACTTGCAATCCAACATGGTCTAGATGAGTTTTTGAGGTTGTATCATCTAATGAAGTTTGGTGCCAGAGTTAGGAATCTATAAATTGTCCTAGATTTGGTTTCCTATATTAAAACTTGTGTTTTTATGTGTATTGATTTTTCACTCTTTTATATAAGCCTAGAAGATGATTTTCCATGTATTTTTTTCTTTGAAAATGTGAAGTCAAATTGTCATACCATAGTTGGCATTTGTATAAAAATATAAAATGTAATATGCAAATATACTTTACATATATATATATATATATATATATATATATATGTGTGTGTGTGTGTGGCATTGTGGAGATCTAGATAGAGATGAATTTGTATGAATTACTATTTTATGTACGACTTCGTGTAGAAGCTTAGATGAGGATGAGACTATATTCTCACACGATCCCATTTTCTTAAATGTGCTTTGTCCTACGTATTAATTATGTTAAGCAGTCACTAAATGTGTGCTAAGATAATTAGATCGATTCACAAAATTGTATCAATTTGTATGGCGCATATAAGACTCACTAAAATACTTGTTAGTAAGTCATTATTTTGCAGACTGATTTATTCTAAATTAATTAATACCTGAAAATAAGAAAAACATAAATCATAGCAGATTGAATTGTCCTAGTGAAATAAATTTAAAGAAAAAATTATGTCATCTTTATGTAAAAGATGTTTTTTATGGTATTTATGTAAAAGATGTTACATTTTAAAATAATATATATTATATCAGTGCAAATAAATATAATACATAGTCGAAAGAAATCTTCCCAAACCTTGATATTTATTTTTGGGTAAATTGCATCCAGGCCCTAAGGTCAAAAAAACATTATAAATTAGTTTTAAAAAAATTTTGATTTAAGTCTTTAGGTTGCAAAAACATTATATTTTTGGTCTTAATTAAGACATGATTGTTAATTTTTTATTATTACGCTGTAATATTATTCGCATTTGTTAATTTTTTAGAATATAATTTTAAAATACTAATATTTTTTAGTTTTAAATTTTTTGTGTAAAGAAAGCAAAAGGTTAGAAAATTTTAATTATAAATTTTTGTTAAATTTCTAAAAAAGGAGAGGATAGAGGGATTCAATGGCCTTTTAAAATATGTAAATGATTTTAACTAATAAAAATGATTTTACAATTTATATTGGGAAAAGCCAGTGAAATTGGTGAGAATCTGAAAGAAGATTAAAACTATAGCACTTTTACAATTTTAAAAATTTAAATTAAAGCTTTTAAAAAGTTAAAATAAAGTTGTAATGACTTTTTGATATCAAAGGCTAATCTTCTAAAAAGCTTTGGGTGTGAGAGAGAGAAAGAGAGAGTGCGTTGAAATTAGTAGGGGTGAGAGCGATCCGAGTTTGAGCCGAGCTAAGCATGACTCAAGTTTAGCTCATTTCAATCCTGTTCGAGTTGGCTTATTTCAATTTCAAGCTGGCTTGAGTTTTAATCAAACCAACTCAAGCCCTCTAAAATTAATTATTTTTTTTAAATGCCTTTACTAAGATTTTAAATTGGATTAATTATGCCAACAAGATCACTTAATAGATATCGTAATCAAAATTAGCAAATATTTATGTATAAGTAATAAATAACTATGATAAATAATTGAATACATTATTTATATTTTAAATAATAGAGATCGAGCCAAGTCGATCTGGTCCGACCACGGCTCATGGCTCAGCTCAATAAACTCAAGCCGAGCTCAATTCGAGTTAAATTTAGATATGAGTATCGGGCCTATCAATCTTTGATCCACACTCTCAATTAGGCCTGTCAATGGATCGGATCATGACCCGATCCGATCCGAGTTCCGATCCGATTAAATCTCAAATGAATTTTTTTTTGACCCGTCAATCCGCCCCGTTTACTGACCCAATCCATTTACAAATAAATGGATCAAAAATGGATCACCATTGACCCGACCCGTTTAAAATCCGATCCGTTTATGTAATCTAATTTGTAGTTCATACAGGGATACATTGTGGCTAATAATTTTTTTGTTGGAAGGCTAAAGTAAAGAGTGTCACTATAATTAATTAATAAAAAATTTTCACATATTATATTAGTAGATTATAGTTTATAGTGCTCTGTTTATATTTCACAATATAATGTATATATATTACAAATACTGATTTTTATATTAAAATATTTAATTAATTCATAAAAATATAATATTCTTTCCTTGTTTTATTTCCAATAAATTTAATATTATTTTAAATTTGATTATGAAAATTACTTAAAAATAACTACTTTTATTGTAAATGGATTAAATTCGAAAACCCGAGTTTCGAACCGATTCGATTTCTGACCCGAGAGGATATGGATCGACCATGATCCGATGTATAACCCGATCCGACATATATGAATTTGGATTCGGATCGGAGTCAACCCGACTTGAATTCGATCCGTTGACAAGCCTACTCTCAATCCTAGAAATTAGGGGACCCCTTTATAAAGGGGACCACCTCTCAAGCGCTAGTGTTATTTAAGAGGACCACCTCATTATTACAGAGCTGTCCCAACTCCAATAGATCTCCATGGATCAACTAAGATGTCTAAAGGCCATCTACCCTAAAAACGAAAGGGACTGCCTTATGATCTGTATTCGCAGGCAGCCTAATCTTGCTGCACCTCTTAACTTGCTACACTACCTTATTGGATATTGACATCTTCAGCACGTTCTTTAGGGACTGCATTGTGTTTATTTTGAGCCAATTCTATGAATCTGTTGAAGCTAAAAATCAACCAGAGAAAACAAAAAGACATTTTTACGTGAAAACCGACTGGGTGGAAAACCATGGCACCGTTCGGGCGGCTTTTCCAACGATCACTATAGAGCAAAGACGGTTTTGTTTTTACAGAGTGGAGAAAAAAAAATTGGGGAGAGAGAGAAAGTAGGAGAAAAGTCCCCTTTCTCCTGTTACAATGAGTTTATATAGTCTGAGTTGGTCCCTGGGCAGTCATTGCAAGAGGATGGTCCCCGTTTCTGGCTTCAGAATAAGGATATCTGCCTGGCTGGCGTGCCGTGACCTCGGTTGTACGAATCGTACTATCCGCAGGGGAAGCCATGCCTCTTTAAAGCGGCATGGCCCTGCGTACATCAAGCCATGTATGCAGTTCGTCATGAGTTCTTCGGTGTGGAGCCTTCGATAACAGCCTTTCGACTAGGGCCCCTCTTTTTCGGCATTCGTCGGTCGCTGAACCTTCTTTGGTGCTGACATCATACAGGCCTCCACGTGTACGCTCCAGATGTGGTGGCGCGGATCCAGATATAACAGAATCCAAATCAAAATTTTTGATTTTTCAGTTGTTATGCATTAATTTGCAAACAAATATGGTGCACAAATAAAAGAAATAAAGGGCATCAGAATTTGGGTTCGAAAAGGCCCCCCTTCTTGTCAATCACACGGGCTGAAATTTATTCAGCTTTTGTGGCTCTTTAGGTTGGTGCGTAAGCGCTTTTTTTTAGACTAACAGGTATTTCATCGAATTCTGTAAGATTCGCGAGGCCTTTATTAGATCCCGTTAGATCTGTGGCGGCGTGCGATGATGGAGCTTTGATTGTTGGCTTAGTCTGATGAAAGGTTTTCGAAGAAAGTAGTTCGATGCTGCTTCTTCGCTTTCGTGATATAGGCACATGGATGAGCCTTTTTCTTTCTGACCTTGCCACATGTGCGATCGAGATCTTAACCTCGAATCTGAATGTAGCATCAGTTTATTTCAATTCAAGCATAATATCGCTTATAAATTATGAGAAATCAAGTCAAATTTTCATGTATTATAAGTAGAATTATGAGCTTATATTAGCATATTATATGTTGAAAATAACTAGAAACTTTGAGTCATATTCCTAGTTCTAAAATCATGCACTGAACATTACATATTACACATAAGAAGCTAAAAATCAAGAGAGCAAAGCAAACATTGTACAAGTAGTATTATGTTACGTGGTACATTCAAGAAAGAAGAAAAAGCCTCTCACAATTTCCATGAGGATTGCACAAAGAAATCTATTCGTGTGTATTAAGCAGCAGAGAGCTCAGAAGAATCCGTGAAATATGAACCCTCAGTTATTTCTTTCATCACGGATCATTTTATTCTCTGATTTCAGTAGGGAAACAGAGCTTTCTTCTCCCCGTCGGCACTCAGCCACTCCCTCAGGGCCTTTCCCTATTTTCCTTCCAGCTGCAGATCTATAACAAAGATTTGGATTGTCCCAAGAGGCAAATCTCCTTCCCATTCTCTCGTAGAACGCTTCGCTGAATCCAAGCTCTCCTGTTAGATTGTTTCCGTTGAGATACAGAGCACTGAGGAAAGGCAGAGATGCAAGCTTTGTAGAAACAGGGCCAGTGAGTTTGTTCTTATCCAACGCGATAAATCTCAAGCTCTTCAACTCTGTAATAGACTCTGGAATCCTACCAACAAAACCCATATTGGAAAGATCCAAATAAATGAGCTTTTGGAGTGTTTTCCAGCCAAATTCCTCAATTCTCCCCCCCATTGGATTGCTTGAGAGCAGCATGTATTGCAGAGAAGACATTCCTTGGAGAGAGAGCGGCAAGCCGCCAGAAAGATTATTATTTCTGAGATCTAAAAGTGTAAGATTCTTGAGGCTGCCGAGCTCCTCTGGTAGATTTCCACTTAAAAGATTATTGCTCAAATCAAGCTTTAACAGTGAAGTCAAACCGCCAAATGCGTTCAGAAAACCGGTAAGAGAATTCCTGCTAATGTCCATGATCAGAAGCTCTGCCAAGTTGGAACCCAGAGAAGCTGGAACTTCCCCGGATAATTGATTTTCTGAAAGCGTCAATCTATTCAAACGCACCAGATTCCCCAGTTCAATGGGAATTTCTCCACTCAGTGAATTCTCAGTCAGAACTAGTGATTTTAGATTCACAAGCTTCCCGAAAACTGGTGGGATTTGGCCGATAAGCCCTTTGTTTGATCGAAGCTCCAAGGTCTCCAAGCTCGAAGAAAGCTTCTCCCAGTTCTTAGGTGGAATGGTGATTGCTTGATGGGCTGATGGAGAAGAGAAACAGCTGAAGATTGAGAGGCTCTTCAGGTGGCTGAGCTCGAAGAGAAAATGGCTGAAAGTTGCTTTCGGAGAGCACTGGAGAGAGTTCTCCAGAACTGGCCCAATGCTTACAGTAGTTATGTACCACAACCCATTGTCAAAGTAATCACATGATATTCCCTAAAACCAAATATTTCATAAGTTCTCAGCTGATAATCAATAAAAAAACTTATAAATATATTGATAGAAATCAGCATGCAAACCTGAATTGGAGTCCATCCACATAGGTCAGGATAAAGCCCAGACCCATTCCATGATCTTCCAACAAAATTTTGAATCATGGAGTAAAGAGCTTTCTTCTCCTTCTCTTCCATTGGAGCAGCAGAGCCATCTGATTGGGATAGAACTCGAAAAGAATGAAGATGAAGAACAAGAAGGAGGAGGACGACTGCTTGGGTTCCAACGGCTCCCTTCATTACTAACAGATCTGTCCCACGCTAGAAAACTCCTTTGAGGCCAGGAGAAGGGAGCTGAGACTTGTTACACAAGGAGAACACAAATGAAAGCCAAGAAGGCAATGATGAAGAAGACAACAAGCTCTAGGATTGGAGCTATATAGCTCATGCATATTAAACGTGGACTGGCTTTGATATCTTTCGTCCCCATTTATAGATCAGGGAGTAGGATTCAGCACAGCTTTCACACACCCAAATCTAGAAAGAAGAAAAGCTAACAGGAAAGGAATGTTTAAAGGGGAAGATAATCCAAGGGGAGTCGCTTTTCACGGTCATGAATCAGAAGCCACAAAAGAAGAGAATTTAATGTTTTGGGGGAGGGGGAGGGGGAGGGAGAGAAGGGAAAGGGGAAGAAGAACTTTCCGGTGCCCAGAGCTTAAAGAAAGAGAGGAGAGGGGAAAGAAAGAAGAAGACCACTGAGATTGAAAGTCGAAGGGGCCCACAAGATCTAAGTTGAAGGTATTTATGATAGTAAACAGTGATGGCAGAAGTAAGAAAACTACGGGAAACTGTGAATCTGTACTTTTTTTTTTCATTTATTTTACTTAGATTTGTTTGAAGAGCGTATTTTGCTTGGTTTTGACGAGATATTTGGTTTTATAGAACGTGTGGGAAATGGCAGGAACGAGCTGGCGATGAGGGTGATGCGTTTTGAGGGGACCATAACTTTGCATGCTGCAAATTGCCTCTGGAGTCAGTGGCCTGCAATTCTTTCAGACCTTTGTTATTTCAGAACTTCATGAATTCTCTTTTGATCATTAGTTCAATTCGGTTTTGGACTCAGCTTTGGTTTAACTCGAGTGAAAGTAACGATGAGTTCCAAGACGATAATCAGCTCCAAATATGGACGGCTTTACATTGTGATTATTGTATACTAAACCTTTCAATCTGAATTATATTCCCATACCGCTTTAGAAGTTTGACATCAAGTACTGTTTAACAAACGCGATCGATGACCGGCTTTCAGTTGTTTAAACTTGGTCAATTGCCTAATTTTGTTCTCTTATCACGCATGATTGTAACTCTATACATGTTTGGTGACTAAACTAAAGTCGATGAACTTCACCGCTTTTGCGTGACATCAACTTTTATCACCAACAATGATAATGACTTTGACTGTATCAATTTTATTCAATTGATCGTGAATCTCCTCCATAAAACTACTATAGGATGCAATATCATTCCACTTCAACTAGTTAGATCATAGATATGTAAATATAATATAGTTCTATACCTCAAGATAAGACAAATAAAAGTTATAAATGCTTAAATTCTTTATTGTAATTTATACAACATCTCAATAGTAGACATATTTCGGAACATCTAGCATTGAGGGACATGATCATTTCATTATTTATAAATTTTTTCACATAAATTTCTTATCTTCTCTCTTTTCCTTTTAAGAATAGTATTTATTCTATGTTTTACTATATGTGATTTAAATGTGTTTAAATTACATATTCTCGTGTTAAATTTTTTAAAGGAGAAGTACATACATGCCACTTAAATAATCTAATTAAATTACATGATATAAAATTTTTGTATTTATATATTGACTATTTAAATCTTATAAAAATTTTAAATACCTTTATGTGTTGTTAGTTTCATTTTGTGTAATCGTAAGTAATAATGTTCGTATTTACAATAATATTCTTTTAAATAGATTATTTTTTTATTACTTGTTTCTATACATGCATATATATATATATATATAATTAATATTAGGTGTAAATGTCAATTATAGAAAATAAACAAGAAATAAGACATTATAAAGTATCAAATATGTAAACTTAAAATATTTTAGTGAAGTACACATATTATTTACTCCAATTTTTAATTATAAATATCCTAAGCAACATTTATTATTGAATTTGTATAATTTATCGTGTTTAAGTTAGAATGATATTAGAATATGTGACTTTCTGAATAATATTTAAGTCATATAATTTTTAAATATCTGATAATTTTTATATTTAAATTATAGAATATTACAATTATGCTAATAATAAACAAGAACATAACGCAGCCCTCTAAATTTATACTTATAGTAATATAGTTGGTAGTTAACAGTGGTCATGAACTATAATAGAGACTTCAATCCGATTCATACATTCGGATTAAGTTAAACTTCGAAACTTAAAAGGTTGAATTTATTTGGCTTGTAAAAAATCTTATAAGTATTTTTATATTTATATTTATTCTCTAATTTTTAAAAATATCAATCTCATACTTCTGATTTTTTAACTATTCGAGATCTAGTTTAGTTGAGGTATGCCTTGAAAATTTTAAGTTTTACTATGACAAAGAAAAAATATTTTAATATTAAGATATAAAATGAAATTATTTTATTATTAAAAATTATATTATATATAATATAAAAAGTTAAATTATTTTTTATTAAAAATATAAGAATTTTTTGATATTATATTAAAGTATGTGCAGATAAAAAATAAAATTAATTTTTAAAATTGAAATTTTTGTTAGTTAGAAAAAAAAGTTAATTTTAAATATTAAAATATGTGAATTTTTTGATTTTTTTTGCGTAGTTTAACTAGGACTAGACTGATTAGGGGTGATTAAATATTAAAGAGCATTTGAAATGATAAATAATTAGAAAGCTGAGTCTCTCTAATTTTTAAATTAATTAAGTAAATTTTTTAATTTAAAATAAAATATAAATAAATTTATTGATATTAAATAAATTACTTAATAGATAATATTTTTTTTCTAATTAATGACTTTATTTTCATATAAAATATTAATTTAATTTCTAAATTAATCAAGTAGGTCTTCTAATTTGAGATACGTACAAATAGTTTCTTTGATATTAATAAAAAGACTTGATAGTGGATATTTTTTCTGATTAATAAATTAATTTGACTAATTTAAAATTTAAGTTAATATTTAAATAAAAATAAAGTTTAAATTAATTTATTAATTGAGAAAAATATCCTCTATTAAATACTTTAATTAATATTAAAAAATATATTTATATTTTATTTTAAATTAGAAAATTTATTTAATTAATTTAAAAATTAAAAGAATCTAGTTGCGTATAGTGTAAAACTAGAGAAAAGTCGTTGCTACAAACCTTTTATAAAAAATACTTAAATTTTATCATTTTTAAAAAATATTATTCGCTATGGGGAGAAAAGAGTACGGTGAGAGTAATAAGTATGAGATGGAGATAAAAATTTAAATAAATAAATATAAAATAAATATGAATAATTAATACTATATAATTAATAGTGATGCTAAATGTTTAAAATCTCTAAAATACACCTATTTAATTTTATTAATTTTTATCTCTTCTCTCTCGGTTTATTTTTCTCTCCCCTTTCTGCTTTCTCTCTTCTCTCCCCTCTCTCTTATCCACGAAAAATTTTTGGATTCGGATAGCTCGCCACATCACATTTTTGGAGCTGCCTATAACAAGCACTTTTAACTTAATATGCTTGTTATAGAAATTTCTATAACAAGCACCTATAACAAGCAGAATTTTTAGATTTCTGTAACAAGCACTTTTAACTCTATAACAATCACATTTATACCTATAACAAACAGCTCCGAAAATGTGATGTGGCGTGCTATCCGAACCCAAGTATTTTTCCTTATCCACACTCTTGTAACTCTCTGTTTGGCACGATAACTGAAATTATACTAGTTTAAAAAATAATAATAATAATAATAAATAATTTTTTTAATATTTTACACATATTTTAATATAAAAAAATATTATTTTACTTCACATACTCAATAATTTTTAATAAAAATATCAACTTTATTTCACATTTTAGATCAAAATACTCTATTTTTTATATTAAAATATGTGTAAAATGATTAAGGGGGCGTTTGATTTAGTGTTATCTCAATGTTATGTTATGTTATCTTTAGAAAGTAATTGTTTGATTTAATGACATCTTTAAATAATATTATAATTAATTACAAAAATGTCATTATACATTGACATCTAGATGTCACCCCAAATTGGGCGACATCTCAAGATAACACCATCAATTTGTCATTATAATGTTAATAACTTTCAACTAAATAAAAATAATTTAGATAATATTGATATTTTCTAATATCATAACATTGAACAAAACAAATGTCCATTGATGAATGACAATGACATCTAAATAACATTGACATTGAGATAACACTGAACCAAACGCCCAAAAAAAAAATTTATTTATTTATTTATTATTATTATTTAGTAGCATTTTGGTCTTGATTTTAGTCCTTGAGCTAAACAGGGCCAGTCTTCCTGTCTCTCTCTCCTGCCACCCCCTAGCCTCCTCTCTCTTCCTCTGTCTCTTCTCTCTCCTTCAAATGAAAATAATTACACAATAATATTTAGGGGGTGTTTGGTTCAGTGTTATTTCAATGTCAATGTTATTTAAATATCATTGTTATTTATCAATGGACATTTGTTTGATTCAATGTTATGATATTAGAAAATATAAATGCTATCCAAATAATTTTTGTTTAGTTGGAAGTTATTGACATTATAATGACAAATTGATGGTATTATCTTGAGATGTCGCCCGATTTGGGGTGACATCTAGATGTCAGCATGTAATGACATTTTTGTAATTAATTATAGTGTTATTTAAAGATGTCATTAAATCAAATAATTACTTTTTAAAGATAACATAACATAACATTGAGATAACACTGAACCAAACGCCCCCTTAGAAAAAATTGATAAATAATAATATTATATGTTATGATATTTTTCATAAATATTAAATTATGTATTATATTTAAATAATAACATGTGTATAAATATGATTTCAACCATGAAATATAATTTTCAAAGTATAAATTAGATTTGAATATAATTTAATTTATCAGTCATTAAAAAGCAAAATCTTTTTTTTACGATAAAAAAAGTTTTTGTTTTTTTGATATATTAGTAAGTTTATATAAAATTTTAAAGTATGTTGATATTATCTAACAAATTTTTTTGAGTAGAGTTATTTTAGTATTAATTTAGTATTTTATTAATTAGTTATTATATCCTGTAATGTAAATTAGGTACAAAATAACATAATTATAATACATGATGTTATATTTTATAAATTATTTTTATAAATATTTATATTGTTTTATTAATAAATAATTATTAGATTAATTTTTTCGTGTAGTTACTGCATGGGAGAAGTTGTTCAGAATTTTTTCATATTTTTTTAAAAATAAATACATTTATTATAAAATTTGAATAAAATTTATAAATTATATACATAATTTTTTATTTTTAAATACAAATTAAGTTAAATTAGAGTTAATTTAATTTTTTAATTTTAATTAATATTAAAATTAAATTAAATTAATTATTAATATTTTTTTTAAAAATTTAATTTACATTANAAATTAATATCTATTTTTAAAATTTAAAAATAAATTTATAACTTATAGTTTTTATTTAGATTTTATAATAAATATATTTATTTTAAAATTTATATAGCTCGATGAACTTGACCCAAACGCTGGACAAAATCAGTGTATTTGTTAGTTGGTTTAACTGAAATTTGGCACTGGTCTGCTTCCACTTCGTCGCCGGAGTGGGGACGGAGACGGAGACGGAGACGGAGAGACGGAGAATTTGTCATTCTTGTGCAACTTCTTCCACAATCTCCTTTCTTTTTTCTCGCCCGCTGCTCGCTCGACCCTCAAATTTGACCGCAGTAGCCATGTTCTCGAAGTTAGCGGCCTTCAGGAGGAAAGAATCTTCGGCTCAAGTATGCGAAAACCTAACTGTTCTTTTGTTTTAAGCCTTTCTACTTCCTGCTTTGGGTTGGATTTTATGGCGATGCTGTGTTTAAGAAATCGGAAACTCCGTCAAGCCTGGACTTCACCTTTTTTTTTTGCTATCTGAGGCGGATGAGTTTATGTATGTTAGGATATGAGACCTAGATCTTGTAGAAGTTTAGAAAATATATTTAGATTGCATCTACCTCAAGTAAATCATCTGGAAATTTTGGTTTATCGTAAATCAAACAAGAGGAATTTGTAGGACAGCAGATATAAAGCTGAAATTCTGATTTACACTTCCTGTGTGACAACCTATGGTCGAGGACGGTGGAGAGTGATTGATTGCCGGGTGATGTTCTAAAAGAAGAGAATTACTAGTGCAAGGAGGGACTCTGGCAAGCTTCTAGGCCTAGTGAATTGAAAGAGTAGTATATGAATAAATTATCTCACATAAAAAAGAAATGAGAGTTCTTGAACCGTATAAGTAAATAGCATGACCTCAATTTATAAACGCACCCTTTGGGAGCAAAACTATGAGAATAGTGACAAGAACTCAGTGGTTAAGTGTGTTTGAGCTGGAGGAATCTCAGGATGAGTGACTTTCTGGATAGTCTTCAAGTTACACAGTTTTCTAAAATTAAAGCGAATAATTCTTCTATATTTGGGCTATGGGATATTACACATCGTGTTACTAGTGATTGTTTTCCTAGCTCCACATGAATATTTATCTACCAAATAGCATTTAGTTGGCTGCGATATCATTTTAGGCCTTGTTTGGCACGAGAACCAAAATCAGGACTAAAATGATACTAATTTAAAAAACAATAATAATAATAATAAATAAAATTTTTAAATTATTCTACACAAATTCTAATATAAAATATTATTTTACTTCACATATTCAATAATTTTCAATAAAAATATTAACTTTATTTCACATCCTAGACCAAAATACTCGATTCAAATATTTTAGGGTTTGTTTGGTTGGATGATAAATTTGGGTAAGGAAAGAGAAAATATTTTATTTTATAGAGTTGATGGGAAAGAAATTTATTTTAATATTGGGAGGTGTGTAGGATGTGAAATAAAGTTGATTTTAAGGTTGGAATTTGTGTTGGATGTGAAATAAAGTTAATTTTTAAGGTTGAAATTTGTGTTGGATGTGAAATAAAATTATTAAAATTTGTGATAAATTTAAAATATAAATAAAATATTAATGTGCCTTTTTTTGGATGGTTACCAAACAAGATAGTGTAGGATGTGAAATAAAGTAGATATTTTTATTGAAATTTATTGAGTATGTGAAGTAAAATAATATTTTTTTATATTAAAATTTATGTAGAATAATTAAAAAAAATTATTTATTATTATTATTGTTCTTTTTTAAACTAGTATTAGTTTGGTCCTGATTTTGGTCTTCGCGCAAACAGGGCTTCTCTTGTCACTACTTTTCATGTGACATGCACCCAACATTATTTTGCATATATTCCTACTACTTTAGCTTTATTTCAACCATAAAAACAGGCTTTAAACTTAAATTTCCTTTCACCGTTATGTAGAAGGGAAAGCAAAATGATCATGAAAGATGCACTTCAGATATTAAAGGCAACCCAAGTAAAGATGTGTACTACTTTTCAGTGAAACCAATTCCAACATTAGAATCGGTTCCGGGTAACTTATTTTCTAAACCAACTATTCTAAGCGATGGTGGCCCAAGTGTATCTTCACCATTTTCAGATGGACATTCAAGCTTGGAATCTAATAATTCATTTTCTACTCATGTCCATCAAGAAAGGATCAGCACATCTTCAGGTCAATCTGCGGGGATTGTTAACGGCACTCCGTTCTGGATTTCATATGAAGATGCTGAAGAACAGTTCTTGGATGACTATGAAGGCTACTTTCTCCACTTGTTGGCAGATAATGTGCTGGAGGATCAGTACCCTATGCTGCATAAAATCATCTACTTGGATAATGTGACATGCCCCCCTTTCTCTAGGTTTCAGGTATGTTCTTATGCTGTGGGCTGCTATTAATCAATTTTAGCGCTATTGCTGTATGTTACATATACTATGCTCATAGTTTGAACTTAATTTTGCCAGTTGTTTAGTTATTAGATTAAGAATCTGAATCATGTAATTTTTTTGGTTCTGATAAGCCTGTTCCACACTATATGATAGTGAATGGAAAACCTTTTAATTCAATATTTTTATATAATTAATGTGTTGGAATTAAAATTATGCATTAAATGAGGATATTAAACCTTGCAAATGAAATGTTGAGGGAAGTATGAGTAGCTACAGTGGATGATTGCTATGGGTATTCTTTCATTTATACAACCAAAATAGAATAACCAACAAACAAACTATCATAAAAGTAAAACCATAATGAAGAAGAAGAGAAGAGATAGATCGAGAAATGGAGCACTATGATTTAAGTTGAAACCCATATGAGGAAACTATTGTGGGGTGCAAAGGAAACAAGCTTCACTAATCAAAATGGGGAAGGGAGTATAAAAGCTGTCATAGTAAGTCAAACAAGAGGAAGACAATGAATTCTCCTGCACTGGCTTAGTGCTATAGAGTAGGTCCCTCTTTTGCTGTAGAAAAAAGCAACTCTTCAGGAAGTACTTAAGGAAGAAGATGGAAGAGCTTCGACATCTTAGGTGGTTCCCTTATATACGTGCAAAATTGTCATCTTCTCTTTATTTATAGAGGAGAAAACGGGATGACATGATATTCCTAAAATGTCCGTAATTCTGACAGGATCTGTCAAGAGTTTGTCAAAGGTCGTTACTCAACAATCGTAATTTGAGTTTACGTTGTGTCAAAGAAATAGGATTTAAAGAATGCCATGTTGAAGGGCAATGGAGATTCCTTCGTGAGAAGCTTGTCTGAAGAGTTGTGATGTGTTGAATAAGATTTATTCGACCACATGGCATTCAACTCCAAGAATGACTTCAATCGAACAAATCAATGGTAATATGACGAATTCAAGTTATCTCTAACAAATCTCCCTCTTGTTAAGGAATTCTCTGTGAAGCTTTCATTCCCCACCTAAAGGTTCGAGCAAAGCTTGAACTTCAAATTTGCTGGGGACTTCATTAACATATTTGCTAGGTTTTTCAAGTTGCAGATCTTTTTGACAAGTATCTCTCCACGAGCAATAACTTCTCAAATAAAGTGATACTTGATCTCAATGTGCTTTAGGTTGCCGTGAAACTTTTGATTTTTAGTCAAGCAGTTCGCACCTTGATTGGCATAGTGATTTGTCCGAATAAATCTTTCATCCAGATTACTTCTTTATAGCATATGTAATAACCATATATTTAACTTCAATAGTGTATAGAGCTACTGTGGAATATAGCGAAAATCTTCAATTGATTGTGGTTCACCCTACAGTTGAGAATGTAAGGTCAAAAGCACCTAAGATGAGGTGAATTAGGTCGGATTGCAATGTCCAATAAAAAATTAATCATTAGAACCTATAAGTGAAAACAGTCATAGAGCAAGAAAGATAGAAAGAGCCGTGAGATTTTTTAGGTGGTTCAACAATAATGCTTATTCCACTAATAGGGTTCTTCAACCCTAGGTCTAACTACCTATTCTTTCGCAAATGCAAGCAATAAGAATGGAAGAAAGTTGATCTTAGACTTTCTAAGATCTAAATCACCCTTCAAGATCTACCTAAACCTTGGTAAGAAGAAAGAAAGAAAGAGTACAAGCTTTCTTACAAAACCAAAATTGCAATGAGGGAGAAAAGTAGTGATTCCTTGGCTGGTATTAAATTCTCACATGTAGAAGTTGCTTGCAAGTTCGATCATTTTGTGAGGATGAAAGAGTTCAATGTAATTCCTTGTTGTTCCTTTTTGGAGATTTTTCAAGTGTAGCATCCAAGAACTGTTAATCCATGTTTCAATGTATTTTTATTTGTTAAAAACAAGTCCAACAAAAAAAACTACAAAATTAATTCTGTGAGAAACTTAGACTACTCGTTTAGTGGATTCTGACAGTTCGCCTAGTTTAAAAAATTTAGAGTATTTAGACTTTCCTTTTATATAACCCCAGACAATCTGCTTTATCATTTGGATAGTTTGTAACGCATTAAAGTTCCAAATCATTAGCTGGATAGTCTGCGACAAATTTCGGTGTTACTGACAATTATCTCAACAATTCGGTAGGGTTAAAATTTGCACATTATGCAGAATTAAAATTTAATAAATTCCATCAACTTAATTGTTGCTGTTTAGGAAGTTTTAAATGAATTTAATGTGTAATTGTCCATACCCAAAAAAATTTATAGAATAGCTTGAGTTCCTATAAAATGTAGCTTTATTTTATATCATTTTAACCTGTCATTTATTCTAATATATATGTTTAAAACTACTTAGTTTTTAAAATAATTTTTTAACTTGGTATTTTTACAAATTACTCTGTTTTGAGATGTTGTTGAGCTAAATTTTTAACTACGATTACTCTTACAAAGTGGTCCTAGTAATAGCTTCTAGACTCTTTATCTTGAGCTCTCCAATCTTGAGTCTTCAATTATCCTCCAAGCTTGTTGCCCATATATCTTTAAATCCAATAGCCTTCACTCAATATCTCTTGCAAGGAGTCAAAAACATATATATATATATATA
>JAEMOT010003204.1:835799-854608 GCA_019297695.1 Apostasia ramifera | reverse complement strand
CGCGCCATCACGCGAGGCTGCCGGCAGAGTCATGCGGCCGCGCGAGGCAGACGGCAGCGGAGCGGTGACCGCGCGGCTGCCGGATCTGGTGGAGGAGAGAGGTTAAGAGTATAATGGTAATTTTAATATTTTTTTATAATAAAAAAATAAAAAGGGACCTAGATGATATTTTTGAAAATCTAGGGACCCCGATGATATAATTTTAAAAACGTGGACCTGTGTGATATAACCCTTAAACTCAGGGACCTGGGTAAAATTTGCCCTTTATAAAATAAAAAATTAACATGGGCAAATAAATGGTAAAATAAAGGGATATATCAATAAATTAGTAATTCACCGCCAGTCTATTAAATTATTTATTCATTAAAGTTGAAATTCCCGCCCTCAAATCCCCAGCTGCCCTAAAAATACAAAAATCCATTCCTCGATTTCGAAACACTTGAATGGCGCTCGCCTTCGTTACATGTGATTTCCCGACCATTCGCTCCAGGTAATTTCTACAGCTTCCTCTGCCTATTCAATGTCCTTACTCCTCCGTCTTATACTCGGATTAACCTACTTAGGTTTCATGCTCCAAAATATTTTGCTAATTTTACACTCTTTCCCCTTCCGTCTTGATTGCATTGCACTCTTTAGGGCATTTTCTAGTTACCGCCCATCAATAAACTTCATTGCATTTGGAACTTTGCCTTGCACGTATTTTCAGTTAGTCTCCGAAGAGTTCTTGAGCTTGACTAAGGGATTGATGTTAGCAGACTTCGTTCTGCTTCTTTGTTATCCTAGAGAAGAACTGTCCATATCTAGTAACATTAATGACTAGTTATTTGAAACCGAAGACCTTTTGTTTGTTTTTTGGATAGCTTTGAGTGGAGTAAATGAAAGATAAGTTTTTTTTTTAGGAGAAAAATGAAAGCTAAGTTAATCAGAATGTAGGTGTCAACTTACCTTCATCTAAAAAAAAAAGAATGTTGGTGTCAACTTTTGTGGAATTCGTTTGGAATTAACTGTCCTCAAACATATGTAGAGATTAATATTTTTATTTTGATTTATTTTTTGTATAGCCTATTGTAATTGGAGGAATTAATAGAGTTGATGTAGGTTGACAGCCTACATAAAATTGTTAGTTCCTATGATGATATTGTTTTTGTGTTTTAACACTACTACTTATAATACTTCTCTTCTTGCTCTTTTTCAAATGTTGGGTAAGTTGCCATTGAGATTTCATAGTTATGTTACTGTTGTCGCAAGATTTTAAATAAAATCCTTCGAATGCCAAAAACTTTAGTTTATATTACTTTTGGATTATAGGACATTGTACAAACTTAAAGGAAATACAATGGATTCCAAACTATAAACAAGCAATGCCTTGAAACAAACTATGCAAGATAATAACATTGGATTTGATGCGATATTTAGGCTCTATTTGGCATTACTATGCTATATAAAAAGTTATATTATATAGCTGTATTGAAAAGTGTTGTTGAATAAAATTGTTTTATCTGTTTAGTAAATTAGTGTTAAAAGCTGCTATCAAAAGCTAAACTGTTTGGAAAAACAACTGTGTTATTTGAAAAATTCATAAATTTGATTAAATTAAATATGTAAATAAGATTATTATTATTACATGTATTTTATTAATAAATATTAAAATAATATATATAATAATTTAATATGTATATTATTTTTATATGATAAATATTATAAAATATAATAATTATATTTTATAGCATATTATTAATTATATTATAACATGATAATTTAAAATTTTATACATATTATTTTGACATATATTATCATAATATATAATTATTTCATTTTATTTAATATAGTGTAATAATATATTTCATAATAATTATATTATTTGTATTTACATAATTATTATATGATAAATAATTATGATATGATTATTAAAATTTAATTATTTTGAGGGTATTTTTTGTCTTTAATTAGTGTTGAAGATTATGCATCAATTATTGCTAATTTGTTTTTTAAGTTTTCCTTTTTTTGTTATTCTCATTCAAAATTGCTAATTTGTAAGAAATCAGTTTATTATTTTCCTATTTTAGTGGCTAATTTTTATTTGTATTTAAAGACATTATTGTTCTAAATGAAAATAGAGAGTTTTTGGTTGTGTGAATTGGCTAATTGAAACTTAAGGATTACTCACTAAAATCTCCTACAATTGGTATTAGAGCTTTCTTCTTAAGGGACTTGTGAGAGTTAAAAGAATCAAACATCATGGATTTTGATGCAGCTTTCATAGCGGCTTCTCTTCCGGTATTTGCTGGAGAGAATTATCAGGTATGGGCTGTTCGGATGCAAGCCTTCCTTGAGGCATGTGATCTCTGGAAAGCTATTGAAGAGGATTATGAAATTCATCAATTACCGAACAATCCAACCATGGCTCAAATCAAGAATCAAAAGGAAAGAAGGCAGAGAAAGTCTAAAGGCAAAGATATGTCTATTCACAGGAGTTTCATCAATAATTTTCACCAGAATTATGACTCTCGGATCAGCAAAAGCCATCTGGGAGCTGAATCTAATCAGAGAATTTGAGATGCAGAGGATGAAGGAGTCAGAAACAGTCGAGGAATATTCTGACAGACTTGTAAGTATTGCAAATCGGGTGAGATTGCTTGGAATTGATTTTTCTGATTCAAGAATTGTTCAAAAAATTCTTGTTACAGTTCCAGAAAGATTTGAAACAACTATTTCTTCTCTTGAAAATTCTAGAGATCTGTCAAATATTATCTTGGCAGAATTATTGAATGCATTACAGGCACAAGAGTAAAGAAAGCTCATGAGAGAAGAAGGTCAGGTTGAAGAAGCCTTGCAAGCTAAACATGTTTTTTCTCAAAGCAGCACAGGGAAGAAAAAGCAGTGGAAACGGTACAATAAGAATAAAAAAACAGGAAGTAAAAATCAAGGAGGAGATAATAAGCAAAGTTATCCTCCTTGTCAGCACTGTGGAATGAAGAATCATATTTACTACAAATGTTGGAAGAGACCTGATATCAGATGCAACAAATGCAACCAGCTTGGACATATTGCAAAGATTTGTAATAGCAAGAATCAACAACAAAATGCGATCCAACAGAATGCAGTCCAAATTGCCATTCAACAAAAGAGGAGGAACTGTTTGTGGCATCTTGCCTTGCAAGCAGTAGCTCAAGTGAGACTTGGCTTGTTGACAGTGGCTGCACCAACCAGATGACACATGATAAGGAGTTGTTCAAGGAGTTGGACCGATCAGAGATATCAAAGGTCAGAATTGCAAATGACCAATATCTGACCATCAAGGGAAATGGGATAGTAGCCATTGAAAGCTGTACAGGTACAATTCATGATGGAAGAAATATGCAAAAGAAATCATGAAGAAATTCAAGATGGAAGATTGTAAGAGTATGAGTATTCCAATGTGCCAAAAGGAGAAACTGTGCAAGGAAGATGGAGCTGAGAGAGCAAATGAAACTCTATATAGAACTTTGATTGGATGCTTAATGTATCTTACAACAACAAGACCAAATATCTTACATGCTGTGAGTAAGCTATCAAGGTTTATGAGTTGTCCAAGCGAAAATCATTTCAAAGCTGCCAAAAGGGTCGTTAGGTATGTTAAAGGAACTTCAAATTATGGCGTCAAGTTCATTACAGATCAGAATTTCAGATTACAAGGATATTCTGATAGTGATTGGGCTGGTTCTCTGGATGATATGAAGAGTACCTCTGGTTATTGTTTCAATTTGGGCTCAGGAACATTTTTCTGGTATTCAAAGAAGCAGAAAATTGTTGCACAATTTACTGCTGAAGCTGAGTTCATTGCTGCTACAGCTGCTGTTAATCAAGCTTTATGGCTGAGAAAAATATTAACTGATTTGTACTTGAAGCCAGAGAAAGGCATTGAAGATATCCTGTTCCTTGCTCAAAAGATTTAAGGATGAATTCCAACACAGCAAAGGATTCATGTCATGATTGATTCGACAAATTTTACGCTGGCTGTCGACTGCCTAACGCAACCCTCCGCGTTTCTCATCCGGGACTTGGGACCCGGCAACGGCGCGTTTGAAATAAATAACAACTCATTGATTTGAAAAATCAGTTAACTAGGAATAGAAAGGTAGCAGTGTACCTAAGTAAAGGTTTAATGAAGATCAAGAAAATCATCTGCGACTCTACTACATACCCTGCAGACGAGCGCGATTGATACACCTACTCCGAACAAGAAAAATGGCATCACAAAATCGGCAAGCGTCACGCCGAACCATGGCGCATGGTTAATCGCCGGAAATGCGCCACCGGCGTCATCCACCAGAATCATAAGCTGCAGAGGAACAACGAATTTGACTTAGACGGTAGAGAACACTGCGAGCAGTATCACCGTTCTCCGAGATTACTGCTACAGTCAAGCCGCGGAAAATGTCGAGGGAGGCGAGGCGCTGGTCTGGATCGGAGCTCCCGGCCTTTACCGGGTGGTCAACGAAGTTGAAAGGTTGAGGAGTAGATTGCTGGTGCTCGGGGAGTATCTCGCCAACCATTGCCGGAGCCATAAGGCCGCCGCCGCTGCCGCCTCCATGCTGTGGCTGGTGATTTTCCAGGAGCGGAACCCGCTCTTCGGCCACCACGAAAATTGAATCCATGGCGATTCTCCGTTCAGGTTTTGATCTAGATCGCGGGCTTGGAAGTTGGAACAATCTCGATCGGGGTTCTTTAATACTTTTTTTTTAAATACAATTAAGGGTAAATTGCATCAGCCCTGACGTCCAAAAAATGCTGTAAATTATTCACATTTTTTAAAAATCTTAATTTTCATCCCAGAATACAATAATACCGCAGTTCTACATCCCTCTCTCTAAAAATCTTTCCTCTTTAGCCAACATTTTTAATAAAAAATATAATTTTTTTTTTATCGAATTCAAATTATTTTCATCCTCTGTACTCCCTTCTCATTAAAAATTTAAGATATTAAACAATTAAAAAATATAATAAAATTGAGTTTAACAAATTATTTTATTGTTATGTAATTT
The DNA here is from genome assembly GCA_019297695.1 of Apostasia ramifera. Classification (NCBI taxonomy): domain Eukaryota; kingdom Viridiplantae; phylum Streptophyta; class Magnoliopsida; order Asparagales; family Orchidaceae; genus Apostasia; species Apostasia ramifera. The sequence continues at coordinate 849,584 of JAEMOT010003204.1, read as the reverse complement.
TTAGTACAGAGTTAGCACACAGATCAATTAAGGGGTACCACTACAAAACTTGGCAATGGTAGGGCGGTTATCAGATCGATTTCGACCGAGTCGAAGTCAACTCGAAATCAAAAATTTCGAGCTCGGCTCGGCTCGAAATCTGTCCGAAATCGAAATGGGATATGATTCGAGCCGGCTCGGCTCAAAATGTCTCGATTTCGAGCTGGCTCGAATCATGATTCGAATCGGCTCGTAACTGTAAAAAAATATAAAAATATTATGATACGATTTGGACATCTAAATCGTAGGTTGATTGAAGCTCCAGTTAGAAAAATTGAGTTATTGGATTTTGCCCATGTACAAAGAGAAAGAGGGAGACCAAAGAAGACATGGCATGAAACTATAAGAAGTGATCTTAATTACTTAAACTTAAATAAGAATTTGGTAACTGATAGAGCATAATGGAAATAAATGATTCATGTAGCCGACCCGACCTAGTGGTTTTAAGGCTTGATTGTTGTTGTTGCTGTTGTTATTGTTGTTGTATGTATTCAAGAGGATTTGATTCCTAAACCTTGAGAAAAATAAAACTTAAAATCTTCTTATGAGTTGCATCTCTTTATTGGTTAAGTATGGTAAATAAACCTTGAAAAATAACCTCAGAAAAATAAACCTTAAATCTCCGTTAAACACCATCTCTTTTTGGTTACTTAGTTTTATGAGTTGCATCCCAATTACATGCTGACTTAATGCTCTTCTTTCATTTCAAATTGATGCTACAGTGTCTGAGTACTGAACATGCTCAAAAAATTTTATTGGTTGCACCTTTATGATTATGATCAGTTATTCTCATCGGCTTCGTTATCGCTTGTTAATACCCATATTTTTTGGAAATTGGTTTTGACCTTAATGTCACTACTAACTTTTAATTATTTGTGGTAACCATGTTATATATTATGTATCACACTCTAGCTGTCATGTATGTCTGCTTTTTTTTCGTGCATTATCTTGGAGATTTGATTCGTTGGATGGCCTTGTTGTTTTCTTTACCTTTGGTGCTTCTTCAACTTATTTTTCCACCTTGCTTTTGTTAATTCATTTAGGTGGTACATTGGACACTTCTTCACTATTGTTGGGGCTTGAAAGTAATTCTGAATTGAATGGTATGTGCATAAGTCCATGAAAAGTACCTTATTCAACATTTATGAGAAGCCTCTTCTAAATTTCTTTCGTGCATGAATATATCTTATTTTTAATCACGAAGTTCTTGTTTGGAAGAATGGAGCCCAACATGTTGGTGTAGGAGCATATGGATAGGCTTAAAATGCACAAAAGACTACATTACTTTCTAAGCCTGAACTTATTTGAAGCTATAGCCTTATAAACCATAGCCAATTAGGCTACAGGACAATTCATTTGTCATGTAGTTTTAGTTTATGAAAAAATTGCAACTTAGTTAATCTTTATTGGTTGTCATTCTAGGAGACGCAGCCTTAAGTATCTGCATGTGATGTATGAGAATCACGTTGGGATTGAAATGAATTCTTTTGAAAGTGTGAAAATGAAATACATGATGTGTTTTTTCAAACTCCAGATTACTCCATAATTGTACCAACCAAGTTAAAAAATACAAACAAAATTTTTCAAGTTCTACTACTTTGATGGTTACTGTTTAAAAGAACTCGCTTTTCTTTACATGTGAAGATCACAAATCTTGTTTAGCTATTTTTAAGTAATTCATGGATTTCTTGTAGAAGAAATATGAAACGTCAAATGGAGTGATAATCCTAGTTTTTTATTGCATGTCTGAGGGTCTGCCTTTTTGTTGTTGGCTTTTGAATGACCTTGATGTTAACCCTGTGTTTTTTGTTTCATGTACTAAAATATGAATATTAGAAATGAAATAGTCAGTAGTTTCGTGTTGTCAGCTACTCTTGTAATATTTAATCAGTTTACGCAGACTCCAACTGTCCTCTGTTTTGCTATATGCTACTTCATTGTTTCCTATCTAACAATCACAATTCATACATAATATGATGAAGCAAACACTTGGTCTTGAATCCTTAGCTGGTTAAGCAGTTTACCAGATATGGTGTACTTTAATTTGACAGTTTATCAGCCTAATAATGAATATCTGTTAAGGCAACATTGTCTTAGTTGAAATATGAGTAAGGCACCCATGATTTGTTTTTTAGTTAAGGCACCTATAATAAATTGGCTCAATTCATTATGTTTTTGTGCAAGTATAAAGGCATATGATGCATCAACTAACCTCTCTCTGTCTCTCTCTCTTTCTCTCTCTTCACTCGCGTTTCAATGAACAAGAGGATAAACCTATGATCACATGTATCATCAAGAATTCCAGATTATAAATTGAATATAGGATGAAAGCTCATACAAAGCCTCTATGTTTGGTTGTCCATCATAGTTGGTAATCATGTAGCCTCATTAATAGCCTCTTGGTTTCTCTTCTGACAATAATTTTATGTTTTATCATTGATTAGTCTATATATTAGATTTCACTCTTGCATGTTTGCTATTTAGCTTATTGCCTTTATTTTTCTTTTATACCAGTGTTTATCAGAGAGATTATTTCTCGAGTCCAGGGAGAAACTTCTATTTCTTATTTCTTATTGCGAACACTTGTTTTACTTCTCAAAAGAAGCCTGGCTGTTGGGACCCAACTTTGTCAATCGGTTGCTTTGATAAAATAACACATTGGATTAAGGTGGGTATACAAGTTTTGTTAACCATTGCCATTTTGGATGCTTAGAAAATTTTCGCTTTACAGTTAGCCAAATATAATCTGTTATGTAAATGCATTTGGATTCATATTTGAAAGCCAAAAATTGAGATATTGCATGTCTTTCTTTTGTCATATTCTATGTACAAGAGCTGTGTTTATGTTGTCTACCACCTTAGGCTTCCAGCTTGCCCTTTGCATGGGTAGCGCATTGATTTTATGCACTGGGGTATCCATTTTGTTTAAATGCAATCTATTCTATAGTTAAGTATTAGTGCTTGTGGTGATTGGACAATGCATGCGTAAGGCACCTTAATCTCCTTAAAGCAACTTAAAGTTTAAGCCACCTGGAAAACTTACAGAAATGAGCACAATTTTAGTTATTTTGGAGCAAACAACCAACTCACCTTTCGATCAAAGAAGCGCACAGCCCTAGCGTCCTGCATGAAGAACCTTGGCAAAGACATTAACAGATTTTGGATTTAGGGTTTATGGGTCGGCAGAGTTGCTTACACCTGAGCTTGCCGGGCATCTGGAAGAGAAAAGACGACGATAACCGAGCGATGAGAAAGGAAAATCCACGACAGAGACGAGAGGACGGCAAATACATAATTTGAGATCGGGCAACCACTTGCTGCTGTTATCCGGTGAGAGCACCACCTCCATTTTCTTCAGGGGACGGAGAGATGCCCGGAAGGGTGAGGGTTTCGGCTGAGAGGAAGAAACGAATGCGAACAGTAGAATCTTCCTACCTCCTCTAGAAACCCTAGAAATATGCCAGTGGGCCATTCATAAAGCTTCAAAGAATCGATGAAGGAGGTGAATTGCCGTGGAACTATACAGCCGGTAAACACTCAAATGCCGGAAAAAAAAACTAACGAGTTTCGTAAGTCGCTATGTGACATAAGTCGTTACGACTTACGGGTTTCATAAGTCGTTACGACTTACGGGTTTCATAAGTCGTTACGACTTACGGGTTTCATAAGTCGTTACGACTTACGGGTTTCATAAGTCGTGACGACTTACCGGTTTCATAAGTCGTGACGACTTACGGGTTTATAAGTCGTGACGACTTACGGTTTTTATAAGTCGTGACGACTTACGGTTTTTATAAGTCGTGACGACTTACGGGTTTATAAGTCGTAACCTATAAGTCATAACGACTTACGGGTTTTATAAGTCGTAACGACTTACGGGTTTTATAAGTCGTAACGACTTACGGGTTTTATAAGTCGTAACGACTTACGGGTTTTATAAGTCGTAACGACTTACTGGTTTATAAGTCGTAACGACTTATAAAACCGTAAGTCGTAACGACTTATGTCACTCATAGCGACTTATTTTCCGGCATTTGAGTGTTTACCAGCTGTATAGTTCCACGGCAATTCACCTCCTTCATTGTTTCTTTGAAGCTTTATGAATGGCCAACTGGCATATTTCTAGGGTTTCTGGAGGAGGTAGGAAGATTCTACTGTTCGCATTCGTTTCTTCCTCTCAGCCGAAACCCTCACCCTTCCGGGCATCTCTCCGTCCCCTGAAGAAAATGGAGGAAGTGCTCTCACCGGATAACAACAGCAAGTTGTTGCCCGATCTCAAATTAGGTATTTGCCATCCTCTCGTCTCTGTCGTGGATTTTCCTTTCTCATCGCTCGGTTATCGTCTTCTTTTCTCTTCCAGATGCCCGGCAAGCTCAGGTGTAAGCAACTCTGCCCATAAATCCTAAATCCAAAATCTGTTAATGTCTTTGCCAAGGTTCTTCATGCAGGACGCTAGGGCTGTGCGCTTCTTTGATCGAAAGGTGAGTTGGTTGTTTGCTCCAAAATAACTAAAATTGTGCTCATTTCTGTAAGTTTTCCAGGTGGCTTAAACTTTAAGTTGCTTTAAGGAGATTAAGGTGCCTTACTCAAGGCTCAAGCAGCAAGCCTGTTTGATAACAGCTTAAACTTTTAAGTAAGTATAAGCTACTTAAAATTTTAAGCTGCTTAAAATTTTGAAACAGCTTAAAGTTCTAGTCACCTTTTCTATGACTTGTACTCTGAGAAGCTTAAAAGGATAAACAGCTCGAAAATTTCAAGTTGTTTGAAGCCTAAAAATCATTTGGATGCCTTTTCAGTCCAAGCAACTTAATTTTAAGTTTAAGCTACCGCAAAATGGTTGCCATATAGTTAAAATGGATTTGAGCGTTTGACAACACAAAAAGGCTAAGCACCTTAGACTTATTTTGAACTGTATTAAACTAATTTTGAAGTAGCTTAGACTTAGTTTGAATATTATAGTTTCTTCTTGGTTAAAATTGTCAGGTTGAGGTTATCTATCTCATAAAGAGACCTTTTTGTTTTTTTTGAGATTCTCAAAAGGAGAGTTACTGATGCAGACAAGGAGGAGAATGTATAAGATAGTTCTAAATGAAAACCTATTGGACCTTATGGTTGGAAATAACAAGTGGTTGACATTGATGAATGCGAGAAATTATGAACTAAATGCCCATGTTTAGACCAAAACAAAATTTAAACCTTTCAACTACTTTTAGTCACTACAGGCTTGTTTTAGGTAAGAATGCAAATAAAATTTGAAAGGAATGCTCTTAACATCTATATGAATATTGGTTCATGCAAAATTTAGTTTTTAGAGTAATGTAAGACCAGTTTTCTTCAAAATTCAAAACAGCCTTAATTCACCCTTTATGTAATTCCAATAATCCTAGGGTTCTTAATAGATTAAGTCTATGTTATTACAAATTATCCTCAGTAAATACTGTTCAAATAAGGATTCCAACAAGAGAAACTGATAAATTTGATCCAGATATGTAGATAAACTCATGCAAGGCTGACATAATGAAGATCAATGCCAACATTCAAGAAACATAAACTCATATAGTTTTATCACTCTGATGAGCAGCACAAAAATATGTCTCAAGTTGATATTTACATGAATGGCTTGATTGCTGGAATAGACGCCGTAAATAATTCCATTTTTTTGCTGTAATGAATTGGATAATTGCAGCTCGATGCTTTGCTCTGTAGAGCTGTAAATCCAAGTAATGGTTTTGGAATTGTTAACATGCTATTCGTTCATATGATGTTCAAAACATTTATACCTTCACTTTCTTTTGTTCAGGTACAAACACAGTTTCATTAACATATTTGCAATAACTTCTATCATGTAGAAAACTAGTCATGTCGAAAGGCCAATATGCATAATCTTTATCATTTAATCATCAGATTTATAAATAACCATATAAAGAAAAGCAGTTAATGAAATAAAAATGAGGGAGGTTGCGCTACTAGTGACAGCATGCCACATGCGAATGCTGGCAGAGTTACTCTATGTCAAAGGTGCAGAATGCCGATGGAGTTGCTCTAGGTGATGCCACCATTTTGCGACATGGTAGGAAGCCCATAGTTAGAGAAGTCTTTTTGTAGCACAAAGGTGATGTGGATGTAAATGCAAATAAACGAGAGGTTAGATTGTAGCAATGCGTAGGCCAAGGAAATACGAGTGGTGGCACCACATTTGAGACTTTAATACCATGTTAGGTTTAGGGTTTCATTTATCAAAGATAGATAAGGCTAGAATGGCCAAAAAGTGGTGTGGACACTGCCACCTCTATTAGAGATTTTCGACATGCTATCCCAATACTCATTCGTAGTTGTGCCTGCTACGAGCTCATTCATGAATGATTTATTATGGCTTCTTCAAGCTTATCATTTCAGATTGATTCAATATTTTATATCTTGTTCAAGCTTAGTTATCGTATTTTCATTCAGCATTTTAGTATTTCTTTTTTCCTGCATATACAGTTTAAGTTGCACAGTTGCAGTATTTAAGTTATTAACTTTTTCATAATTTATTCGATTTTGACTTTTTTTGTTTGCTGGAAAGATAAGAGGATGCTTTACAAATTCATCACTTTTTCCAAATTTGAGTGCAGCAAAAAGAAAATGACAGAAAATAGTATAACTCAGACAGGTAGGGCTATTCACCTTCTTTGTTTGCTATTTTGTATGGGTTGTAGTCCTACATCAGTTATGTATAAAAGAGTAATCTTGTAAAGCTCTATATAAATGGGTTCTATAACTTGTATTTAGTGTGCTTGAACCTTAATGAAAACTTTCTTGAGCTTTTCATGTGAGTTTGCTTGCATGTTTAATTCAAAACTTTCTTACTGTAATGATTCTGCAAGACTTTGGGAGAAGGGGTGGTGATGCACAAGCGGTGAGAGACTGTCATTTATCTCAAATTTTGGTAATACTTTTTTTTTTTAACAATAATGTCTACTTTTACATATAATAGTTTGTGAATATAGATCGACATTTTCTCTCATATAAAGCCTCATACGGAGCCATTCTGATGCTTGCATGGTAGCTATTATTATATGAAAATTCTACTAGAGATAGATGTTTTTCCCAATTTTTTTCAAAGTCCATGGCACATACTCTTAGCATATCCTCAAGAGTTTGAATCGTTCTTTCTGATTGTCCATCCGTTTCTGGGTGATATACTGTACTGAAACTAAGTTTCGTTCCCATGACTTTTTGAAGACTAGACCACAGTCTTGAGGCAAAACGTGGGTCTCTATCTGATATAATAGATGTAAGTATCCCATGAAGTCGCACTATTTCATTGATATATAATTTAGCCAAGCGTTCAAGAGGATGAGTCATTTTGATAGGTAGAAAGTGAGCAGACTTTGTTAACCGGTCTACGATTACCCAGATAGCATCGAATCCTTTAGATTTTGGTAAACCACAAACAAAATCCATAGTGATATGCTCCCATTTCCAATTAGGGATCTCTAAAGGTTGAAGCAATCCTCCTGGACTTTGATGTTCTATTTTAACTCTTTGGCAAACTAAACAACTTATGAATTCAGCAATATCATTTTTCATTCCTGGCCACCAGAATTGCTCTTGTAAGTCATGATACATTTTAGTTCCTCCAAGTTGGATTGAATATCCCGCACTATGTGCTTCACTAAGAATTTTCCTTTTAAGCTCTAGGAATTTAGGAACATAGATTCGACTTCGAAATCGAAGAATACCGTCAGATCCTATCATAAATTCTGGATTATCTTCTTTCATTACGCTCTGAGTTATCTTAGCAATCTCTGAATCTTCTTGCTGGGCTATTTTGATCTTTTCATGCAGATTTGGTTGTACATAAAGATGAGCTACCATTCCTTTATCATCACTTATTCGGGTCTCTAACTGTAGTTGTTCTATTTCTTTAATGAGTGCCTCCTGATTAGTAAAAGTATTACTTGCAGATTTTCGACTAAGTGCATCCGCAACTACATTAGCTTTTCCTGAATGATATTGAATATCTACATCATAATCTTTCAATAACTCCAACCATTTTCGTTGTCTTAGATTTAATTCCTTCTGAGTAAAAATATACTTTAGGCTTTTGTGATCTGTGAATATTTCACATTTTATTTCGTATAAATAATGCCTCCAGATTTTAAGTGCAAAAATAACTGCAGCCAGTTCCAAGTCATGCGTAGGATAATTGACTTCGTGGTTCTTTAATTATCTAGAAGCATAAGCTATAACTTTTCCACCTTGCATCAACACACACCCTAATCCCTTCCGAGAGGCATCACTATAAACAACAAAGTTTTCGGACGTTGAGGGAATAGTTAAGACAGGGGCTATAACAAGATGTCTTTTTAACTCCTGAAAACTTTCATCGCAGGCTTTTGACCACTCAAATCTTATAGTTTTCTTAGTTAATTGAGTGAGTGGTAGAGCGATCTTCGAAAATCCTTCTACGAATCTTCGGTAATATCCGGCTAGACCAAGAAAACTTCTTACTTCAGTTACCGTTATAGGCTTTGGTCAATCAGTGATAGCCTCAATTTTGGATGGATCTACAGCTATACCAGATGAGCTAATTATATGCCCTAGAAATGCCACTTGTTGTAACCAAAATTCACATTTGCTGAACTTGGCATATAATTTCTTATCCCTCAGTATCTTCAAAGCAATTTTTAGATGTTCTTCATGCTCTTCTTCGCTAGAGGAATATATAAGTATGTCATCGATGAACAATGATAAATTTATCCAGGTAAGGTTGGAATATTCGGTTCATAAGATTCATGAACACTGGAGGAGCATTAGTTAATCCAAAAGGCATGACTACAAACTCATAATGGTCATACCTTGTTCGAAAGGCAGATTTTGAAATATCTTGTGCTCGAATGCGTAGTTGATGATAGCCGGAACGTAAGTCAATTTTTGAAAATACCTTAGCATTCTTCAACTGATCAAAAAGATCATCTATTCTAAGCAATGGGTATTTGTTTTTGATAGTAATCTTATTCAGCTCCCGATAATCGATACATAATCTTAAAGAGCCATCTTTCTTCTTGGCAAATAATACAAGAGCACCCCAAGGAGACACACTAGGTCGAATAAATCCTAAATTAAGCATCTCTTGTAATTGTCTTTTCAGTTCTTCTAGCTTTTTGGGTGCCATTCGGTGGGGCGCCTTTGATATGGGAGCAAATTCTGGGATAGTATCTATAGTAAATTCCACCTTTCTCTCCGGCGGTGTTCTTCTGAGAAAACGTCTGTAAATTCTCTAACAATTTTTATTCCATCTATTCTAGTTTCACTCTTTGGTGTCGATTCAATGTAAGCTAAATAAGCTTCACATCCTTTCCTTAACATCTTTTGGCATTTTGCAAAAGATATAATAGGTAAGACATCTTTCTTTCCTTCGAAAAAGATTAAGTCTCCTTCAGGAATAGGAAAACTTATCTTCTTGGCAGCACAATCAATCTCAGCATACCAAGTTGATAACCAATCCATTCCTAACAGTATGTCAAAGTCATTTATAGCAAGGACAATCAAGTTTGTGGGAAAGACGTGATCTCCGATGTATATTTCACAGTTTGGATATATTATCCTACTAGCCAAAATTTCTCTTGATGCTGTATTTATAGTATAAGATGTATCTAATATTTTAGATAAAATTTTTGCAGAAGTTGCAAACTCAAGCAAGATAAATGAATGTGTAGATCCAGAATCAAATAATACTTGTGCAGGTAATCCTGAAATATAGATTGTACCTGTAACGATCGAGTCGGATAAGGAGAAAACCCGAGCTTGAGTTTGTGGCCTAGAGTTTGAATTAGGCTTCGGTATCATTGGACAATCCTTCACAAAATGGTCTTTGTTACCACATCTAAAATAAGCTCTGGTACTCTTACGATACTTAAAAGTAGGATGATGACCTCTACAACTTTGACACTTCACACCACTATCTGTTGACATTCCTTCTTTCTTCTTTTTCTTCTAAAAACTTCCCTCATGCCTCTTAACTTGCTCATAACGACGCTTTTTCCTTTCACGCCACTCTCGATCTTCATTAATATTTTGTTCTGCGATCAACACCCTTTGATATAATTCAGCATAATCGTAAATCCTCATAACATTTGTCTGTTTTTGAATATCCTTTCGCAGACCATTCTCGAACCTTTTTGCTTTTTCTCGTGGATTGGCTACTAGATGATGTGCATAATCAAAAAGAGCAGTAAATGCAGCTTCATATTCCATGACAGACATGGAACCTTGCTTCAAATGAATGAAGTCACGTAATTTCTTTTCTTTGATAGCAGGAAGAAAATATTGTTGGAAGAAATTATCATGAAATCTTTCCCAAGGAACAGGTTGAAGAGATTTAAATTCAGTATTGAGTTGGGATTTTCACCATTTACGATCTTCACCGGTCAGCATATAAGAAGCAAAACCAGTCTTTTTGTTATCAGGACACTCAATAAATTCGAAAATTGTTTCCAATCGATTGATCCATTCCTCCGCAGCCAGAGGATCTGGACCTCCCGCAAACTGGGGTGATTTTTTCTTTCGAAAATGCATATACAGTGCATCTCTAGAGATCATTGTATTATTTTCCCGATTTTCATTTGTTTGATTTTGTAGAGAATCAGCTTGAGATTTCATTTTCACCTGGTAAATAATATATGTAAGCACATAAAACTAATCACTTTATTTAGGAAATACTATTACATGCCAGAGAAGTAGACTGCAAAATTTCCACAAATGAATTTGGGTACACTAAGATTTCGAAGATGAGGCAGAGCTTGGTTCAGGATTCTCTTTCGGTTGGGCAAAAGGACTCTTGATGAGAGTCGTCGTCTCCTTAGTTTCCTTACAGGGGAGTTGGAGTTGCTAGAGTCAACTCGAGATTTGTTGGCTTTGAAAAGCTGCTTGAAGGTTTGGAGATGATGGGTAATATTTGGTCTGTTTCTATCTGGGTTTTTCTTGGTTCTAGCTCCACTGAATCATTTGGTGGCTCATAGTGGCGGAATGTAGTCCAGTTATCTTGGTAATAGGCTTTCATGGCAACTAAAGCAGTGAGTAGGTGATCCAGTCGAGGAATCACTATCATTGAGGCCTTGATCCTATTCTAATAAGAGGGTAAGGCTGTCAATATACGTTTTTTGGCCTTCTCAGGGGTGATCTTACTTCCTCGGTAGTATTTAACTCATTCAAAAAGGAACCAGAGTTGATTAAGATTGACCACCATAGGGATGTTAGGGTTCATCTTAAACTCAATAAGGCGGGTGACTGGGTCTTTCCTGAAATCAAACGCACATTGTTAATGGATGAGGTAAAAGTGTTAAAGTCAGTCTAAGGTTACTTATAACCTATGCTCTGATACCAACCTGTCACGCCCTCATTTTTAAGGACTAATTATCCATAAAATAAAGGGAGATTTACAGTCAGAATCACAGAACAGATTAATAGAAAAAGATATCTTTATTCATCTCACAACAGGGTTATATAAGTTCGAACACTAAGCAGGTCACCCAGAGTAACCTTAGGTTAGAAAGCTGAAAGGTAAAACAAATAAACTGGATAAAGGTAAATATCGGTGGGACCATAGATGTAGGGAAACTTTTTTTTGGGATTTTGCAGTCTTCTCCTTGCAGCAGATTATTTACCTGAAATGCAACAGTCAGTCACGAAAATCGAGTAAACGATCTCCACCTTACCAAGGCCAGGTAAGGTCTTATAGCTCAATTTAACAACAGATCAGAATATCAGAATATTTTGCAATATCATCTTGTCACCTTATAATATTATCATATTTCATACTATGCATATATATTTATATGTATAAATTTTATAATAATGAAGGATCAGAATCCACCGATATACGTCACCGGTGTGATAACAGAACTAGCAGATACGTCACCAGTGTGACATCAGATTTAACAGATACGTCATCAGTGTGACATCAGAATAACAGGATGCAGGTACGTCTCCCACACGACGTCACGCGTCCAGAAGGTGGTTCGTCAACCACCGGGATCCCAGCTTATCATATCATCATATATCTCAGGATACATGGGTCCAGTATAACCCAGTATAATATCTCGGCACAAAGCCATGCAGAATATGCAGAATATACAGAATATAGCTCACAGAATATAATTAATATCATTTTGTATATCAGTTATTTTAATTTAATAATCACAATGTCCTAAGTTCAGTGAAAATCGCTTACCTGGATTAGATGTTGTTATAGTTTGCTGGTGGATGACGTGTTCCTTGATTAAGTTGAGTGTGAATAATCACTATTGGGCTTAAAAGTTTAAAATATTGACTTAAGTTACTTAGGTTAATTAGGTCAGACAAGTCAAGTGGATTAAAATTAGTCAATATAGGCTAAACTAGTTCAAATGGGTCAGACCAGGTCAACTTGGGTCAAATTGAGCTAGTTCAAGTTCATGGGTCAAATGAGTCAATTGGGTCAAACGGGTTGAAGTGGGTCGAATGGGTTGAATCGGGTCCAACGGGTTGAATCGGTCAAACGGGTTTAATTGGGTCAAATGGCTTGAATTGGGTCAAACAGGTTGAATTGGGTCCAATGGGTTGACTCAGATGTAACGGGTTGACACGAGTTATCTTGGGTTAAACGGGTTAACTCGAGATTTAATGGGTCGACACGAGTTATTTTGAGTTAACGGGTTAACTCAAGATTTAATGGGTCGACACAGATTTATCGGGTTTGATATAGGTTAAGTGAGTCAACATTTGTTTAAACAGGTTAATCACTAATCAAATTGAGTTAACAAGAAAAATCACCAAATATAATTTAAACTCAGTAAGACCAGAATTTTTACCTAGCAGAGTTTCGCCGCTGGAGGTGAGGCGTACCAAGATGAGCTAAAGACAAAGAGGAGAACTAGAGGTTGTGATTCTTTCTGAGGGTTCTGAGGCCTATTTATAGGGAGAGGTGAGCTTATTAGGGCGGGACCGTTGGTGGGTGGTAGTTGATGGTTGAGGAGGTACATTTAATAAGGCAGAACCGTTGGTGGGTGAGAAAGTGAGAGAAAGGCAGATGAGAAATAAATATATACAAATATTTTATTTCTTAAGTAGATTATTACAATAAAATTACGAGTTAAGCAGGAGAAAAAATATTTTGTCCCATCTGTATTTTTTTAACTTTAAAAACTCACATAATAATTATATTTTAGTCTTAATTTTTTCACCTTCTTACAAATCAGTTTGAATGTATAATGAAACACATAAAATTATTTATGTAAATTTATAAATTTTCTATACTATATATAAGAGTACGAGTTAACAACAACAACAACAACCAAGCCTTAATCCCACTAGGTGGGGTCGGCTACATGAATCCTTTGTTTCCATTGCGCTCTATCAGTTACCAAATTCTTATCTAAGTTTAAGTAATTAAGATCACTCCTTATAGTTTCTTGTCATGTCTTCTTTGGTCTCCCTCTTCCTCTTTGTACATGGGCAAAATCCAATAACTCAATTTTTCTAACTGGAGCTTCAATTGGCCTATGATTTAGATGTCCAAACCATCGAAGCCGACTTTCTCTAAGTTTATCCTCAATTGGTGCAACACCAACTTTCTTTCGGATATACTCATTTCTCATTCTATCCTTTCGTGTATATCCACACATCCATCTTAACATTCTCATTTCTGCAATATTTATTTTATTTGTATGTTTCTTCTTTGCAGGCCAGCATTCAGCCCCATATATCATCGCTGGTCTTATT
>JAEMOT010003204.1:810626-825274 GCA_019297695.1 Apostasia ramifera | reverse complement strand
AATATATATATATATATATGCAATTATCCTTTGTTCAAATTACATAAAAAATCATATAAACTATAACTGGTATCTAGTTAAATTTAAGTAAGTTGACATCTAACAGGATTTTGAAGTTTTTGAATTCAAGACGAGTAAAACTAAATAAGTTTTAGATAGTCTGCATTAATTAAAGCAAAAGTAAATATTTGATCGTTATATAACTATACACTAGCCAACAGCTGAATGTGCACGAGTAGATTTTATATTTGATGATGCAAAAAAATATATCAAAATAAAATGAAATAAGACGATAATTTTTACGTGGAAACTCGAGTATCCGAGGGAAAAACCACGGCACCATCTAGGCGATTTAAATCCATTAATCGAATCCTTTCTCTTACAAAGCTTGAGGGTCTCTAAATAGAGATCAAATAAGTACAAGAGAGAGAGAGAGGCAGCTCGACCTCCCAAAGAGTTTCTTCTCTTCCTTATTTATAGCTTGGAGATGAGGGGACATAATAGGTATCGTCTGTCATATCTGATAGCTATTCCTGCAAAGGATGATTAGGCAGTGGAGCCCCATGCTGCCTTAAATGCTGAGTTGACAAAGTAGTACGGATGATACGATTTGGTGATATCTCATTGAAGAGCTGTTCGACTTGGGCTGCTGTTCGAGGGTTGTTCTACGAGAGCTGTTCGACTAGAGATGTTAGAGAAAGTTCTAACATGTCCCCCTCCAGAGCATAATGTACATTGATGTACGTGCTAATTTTGATAATGTTGATTCAGTGGACCACCGTGAATGTTTCTACAGAGTTGTCAGCTCGTCGTGCTTGAACTGCTCCATAGAAGCTGTTAAAGAAGAGTTGTTAGAGGAGAGCTGTTCGACGAGGGGTGTTAGAGAAGAGATTACTCTCTGCAGAGTCGTCAGCTCGTCGTAGTTGAACTGCTTCGTGGAAACTGTTAGAGAAGAGCTATTAGAGGAGAGCTGTTCGACGAGGGGTGTTAGAGAAGAAATTACTCCCTGTAGAGTCGTCAGCTCGTCGTAGTTGAACTGCTCCATGGAAGCTGTTCAAGAAAAGCTGTTAGAGGAGAGCTGTTCGACAAGGGGTGTTAGAGAATAGATTACTCCCTACAGAGTCGTCAGCTTGTCGTAGTTGAACTGCTTTGTGGAAGCTGTTAGAGAAAAGCTGTTAGAGAAAAGCTGTTAGAGGAGAGCTATTCGAGGAGAGCTGTTCGATGAGGAGTGTTAGAGAAGAGATTACTCCCTGTAGAGTCGTCAGCTCGTCGTAGTTGAACTGCTTCATGGAAACTGTTTGAGAAGAGATTTTAGGGAAGAGGTCATCCTTGACTTTCAGTCGCTGAACTGTCATGATCGTAAGCTAAGACTTTGAGAAGGGGCTTGCCCTTGACTGCCCGTCACCAAGCTGGCTTGACCATAAGCTGGGACTTTGAGAAGGGATTTTAGAGAAGGGGTTTTAGAGAAGAGATTACCCTTGACTTTCAGTCGTCGAGCTGCCATGATCGTAAGCTGAGACTTTGAGAAGGGGTTTGCCCTTGACTGCCTATCACTAAGCTGGCTTGACCATAAGCTGGGACTTTAAGAAGGGATTTTAGAGAAAGGGTTTTAAAGAAGAGGTCACCCTTCATTTTCAGTTGCTGAACTACCATGATAGTAAGCTGGGACTTTGAGAAGGGGTTTGCCCTTGACTGCACGTCACCAAGCTAGCTTGACCATAAGCTGGGACTTTGAAAAGGGATTTTAGAGAAGGGGTTTTCACGTAATGAGGTATCGGTCCTATATGAGGGCACTATTGTTGATGCAAAAAATATATTGAAATAGAATGAAATAAGATAATTTTTACGTGAAAATCTAAGTTTCCGGGGGGAAAAACCACGACGTCATCTATGCAATTTAAATTCACTAATCGAATCCATTCTCTTATAAAGTTTGAGGGTCTCCAAACGAAAATCAAATAAGTACAAAAGAGAGAAAGGTAGAGAGAGAGGCAGCTCTGCCTCCCAAAGAGTTTCTCCTCTCACTTATTTATAGCTTGGAGAAGAGGGAACATAATAGATATAGCCTGTCACATCTGACACCTATTCCTACAAAGAATGATTACGCAGTGGAGCCCCATACCGCCTTAAATGTTGAGTTGCATAGTAGTACGGATGGAATGATTTAGTGATATCTCCTTAAAGAGTTGTTCAGCTTGGGCTGCTGTTCGAGGAGAGCTGTTCTACAAGAGCTGTTCGACTAGGAGTGTTAAAGAAGGTTCTAATAATGTTGAATCCATTTCTTTATATAAAACTATCTACAATAGAGTTTACATGTTAGTCCCATCACTCATGTGGTAGCTTTAACTATGACTAAGCCGTGCCTCATCTTTCTGATTAGTTGAATCTTGAGTGGTAGTACTCCAAGCCCAACATATATGCGGCTCTGATCAGAGCCATCCTGACGTACTAGATGCATCTTGATGTATCCAGCAATACTACATCCATGTCAATGCATCCAGCAATACTATATGCATGTCAATGTATCCAACAACAACAAGAGCATCCCCAATGTACCTAGCTACATCTCAACTTATCTTGAACGTTGGTTGTATCCTATTTATTAATATAAGAACAATAGAAAGCTAATAAAAGGGTGGGAAAAATCAAAAAAAATAAAAGGGTGGGAAGCAAAACACAAATTGGGAGTGGGGAAGAATACATGCTCCCATAAAAGTGATGAAAAACAAACAGCAATATGCTCAGCTGCATTACATAGAAACAAATGCAATAACCAACAAGCCCAACCCATGCTGGCCCCCTCCCAAACCATATTAGAGATGGGGATTGTAGTAAACACTATGACCCTGTTTGTTTGTAAGATTTAAATTTAATAATATTAAAATTAAATTTAAATAAAAATATTTTTTATTGAAAATTGTTAATAATGTGAAATGAAGTTAGTTATTATGTTAAAATATGTGAGAGATGTGATATTAAATTAATTATTATACTAGAATATGTGAGAGATGCGATATAAGTTAATTATTATTTTAATAATATGTGTAGGATGTGAAATAAAGTTAATTTTTAATATTAAATTTTATGTATGACGTGATATGCTTGTTTAAAATAAAACCAAATTTATTTTGAACTACCAAACAAATAGGGGCTATGGGTTACAATTCCTAAGAAAGAGGGGGTATTGTAGGACACAAGTTCCTAAAAGAGAGAAACATATTTCCTAAAATATTTGGCATCAAATAAAGCCGTTCAAAAATCTATATGACTATGTTCTGGCATGTCCGTATTAGACTAAGCGTCTCGATGTAATCAACTACTACCAGAGATATTTCGACGTTTCCAACAGCTTACTAATGTATACATCTTCAACAGTGTCTTAACTTCACACAGTCAGCATAACATCATTCAATTCATCATCCTCAATCCTAGTTCAATGGGCAGGCCATCTAGTCATCCATTTGAGCAGGCTTATGTAGCAACTCATGTTAACATTTAACAAATTTTTAGTTCATTTTCTGCACAAAAGTAGGCATAACTGCCAATCTGAACTAACAAATTAGCAAGCAAAAGTGCCGATCATCCAAGCCCGTATGTGCTTGAAGATCCTTAGCTAATAAGAGCCACTCTAGAGCTCCTAAACACATTAGCTTATATGCTTACTGTTAATTTGGCAAATTATTATCAACACTCTTTCCTTCTTTGATCCAAGCCTTCGATATCACTATAAGAGAATCTTTAGTATACCTTTATTAGGTCTTCAAGGATTTCAAGGGAAGTCCTAATCCTGCAATCATTTTCTTTCTACTTACCACTCAATGAGCTCAAATCTCTGTAATCTTTTTCTTTACCTGTTGAGTTTGACATCGTAGTTTTCTCCACTCAGTGAGCTCAAATCTTTGTAATCTTTTCTCTACTTGTTAAGTTTGATGCCGTGGTTTTCTCCTGGGACTTTAATTTCATAAAATCAAGTTTTTGTGACTTCTCTTATACTTCTCCTGCCTTTTCACTTTTCTTCAATTTATTAGCTGTGTTTCACTATCACGACTCACTTCTTAGATTCGCGTGAGATATTATTCACTTTGATTGTAGCCTCACGATTGTCCTAAAAAAAGCGCATTAATATCCTAAGGTCACAGCCTTAAACATATAGCCCATGAACACTCCTCAAAAGCCGAGGACGACCGTGAGCTTGTGCAGTCTTGTGGCTACAAAGGGCAGAAAGTAATCACTGGTGGGAAAAGCTCTGGACTATATATATAAGGTTGTGATCTTAGAATATTAAAATATTTTTTTGAGGACAAAACTTGAGGCTATAATCAAAGAAGATAATACCCCAACATTTGAGAGTGATGGGTGGTGGTCTTGGTCTTGGTCTTGGCCTTGGCCGTTCAACAGGTACAAAATGGTAGAAGAGCACCTTGAGCAAAAGAAATGTTACTCATAAGAGTACTTTGTATGACATTGGCTAGCAAGAAGCCTTTCCTTCAGGGCCCATTTGGTAGAGATGGGTTAGTTGGGTTAATTTAAGTTAATCCAACTAACTCACCAAACACGTTTAATAAATATTTTTATTATTGTGGTTTAATAAATCCAATGGGTTGCCCTTACCCCGCCTACCCCAGGGTTTAGCTGCACCATCTGTGTCGCTGGGGTAACGGCGGAGCTAGCTTCATCACACCCAACACCTTCACAGGGAGATCTCATCGGCTGGGAGGCCATCCGCACTAGAGCCGCCGGAAGGGCGTCACTGACGCAAAGGTGCAGTCTTCCGCGCTCAAACATCGACCGGTGCAAATCTTCTCTGGTAACGGCGAACGCATGGGTTTGGTGATGGTATCCCTTGACGATGACCCTCCGTCGAGATGGGATCAGATAACGATTATAGATTCTGTCCATAGACACGGTAAGTTGAGGCTGCCACGGTATGCCTTGCCCTAATTTTTTGATCTGTGTTCTGCCATACTTCTGATGCTGAAGCTGAGACTTGACACACCTTGATAGAGTTGAGGCTTGACAAATTTGAAAGGGGTTGTCTGGATTGGGGCTAGGACAAGCTAACTCGGGATAGCTTACTCTCATTAATAACTTACCCTAGCTAGGGTAAGTTATTTAATGCAATTTTTTGTTTGGATGATAACCCAGGTTAACCTGGGATAGCTTTGTATTCTATTTGACAAACTAATAGCTTAACTCAGAATAATAAACAAAAGAAAATAGCGAAGCAACGATGTCGAAGAAGAGGGAAGGAGATCAAGGTAAAAAAACCTCACCAAGCCCACAAAGGAAGATATGGAAGAAGATTCAGAGGGAAAGGTGGAGGGAGATCAGGTTGAAAAGCTTGCCGAAACCCAGTGGAACAAGTGGAAGATCTTGCGCAGCGGAGGAGATGGGAGATCGTTTTTCTAACCCACCTATCCGAACGGCCAAAGAAGGAAGAGGGACACAAAGCACTCACCTAAGGTCAGAGAAGGAAGAGGAAGTAGCGCAGAGTAGGCGACAGCCTCAACGAAAGGCCAGAGAAGGAAGAGGAAGCAAGCACAAAGCAGGCGACAACCTCACCAAACGGCCAGAGAAGGAAGAGGAAGGAGGTACAGGCCTCACCGAAAGGGCAGAGAAGGAAGAGGAAGCAGGCGCAAAGCAGGCGACAGTCTCACTAAACGACCAGAGAAGGAAGAGGTAGCAGGAACAGAGCACTCACCGAATGCCAGAGAAGGAAGAGGAAGAAGGCGCAGAGTAGGCGATGTTACCCCAGCGACTGAGATGGGGCAGCTTACCCCTAGGGTAAGCGGGGTAGCGAGGCGGAGCGAGGATAAGCTACCGCGGGTTAAGTTTACAGACCGAATCGCTGTTTGGTGGGTTAGCTGGGTTAACTTGACCTATCCAAACGGCCCCAAAGGGTTAACATACTTCAAGGGACCGTTTGGATAGGGTGGGTTAGCTGGGTTAACTTAAGTTAACCCAGCTAACTCACCAAAAAGCGTTTTCATACCCTTGGGTTAACAAACCCAGCGGGATTCCCTTACCTTACCCCGGGGTTTAGCTACCCCATCTGCGATGCTGGGGTAAGGGCGGAGATGGCGGAGCGCGCGGTTTTTTGTCGCGAGTGCAGCTCTCGCGAGTGGTTGGTGAATAAACCTCATGTCTCCGAAGATGGAAGTTGCAACCCACTGCTCCTACTCATAGTGGTCGCAGCCCTCTGCTACTCCCAGTGCCAAACCAGCACCCCAACGCGGATCAGCCACTGAAAGAAGGCCCTTCTTCTCAACTCGCTCAAGTGAAAATCTTCTCAAGTATTCATTAATCATCCACCAGTACAAAAGAATTCAGGAAACTTTCTATAGAAGAAGAAGAAGAAAGAACGAAACTTCCTCTGAGCGCAGGCGACCTGCGGGCGACGCACGATCGCGCACAGATCCAATGTGTAATGGCGTCGTCGTCGAAGACGTGCGACGTGGTTGAGCTCCGCGGCGAGGACGAAGGCCAGTGACATGGAGAGCAAACGAGCAACGCAGCCCTAGCGACTTCAACGGCTCGGCGAGATGAGTACACGGACAGCCAGAGACAATTTAGAGCAGAATTTGTGAATGTAATTGCCTCCAACTCTCCCAATTTATCGCACACTTACCGATCAGCCCAATGTAACTTTTTGGGCCATTAGTTTGCAAATATTAAGTTAATTAAAATTAAAGTTAAATTTAAATTAAAATATTTTTTATTAAAAATTAGGAATAATGAATAATATAACCGTGAGAGCTGCGCGCGATAGAATCGATGATTGTATCATATTTAATTATACTTTGTTTGTTGTAGGAGTTAGTGAATCGATGATGATCATGGTGCTCAATTGTACGAGGATGTTGATTTTGATGAATATTTGCAACTTCATATTGTTTTATTGTTTATGATGAAGATTGTATTATTTCTGTGTTGAGTGGATCAGTCAGTTTTCTTTCTATTTCATCCTTTTTTTTACTACCTTGGGTTAATTTATTTATTTGCCAAACTGAATTCAAAGTTATCCTAGGTTAACCCGGGTTAGCATCCAAACATCATATTGCAATTAATAACTTATCCCAGCTGGGGTAAGTTATTAATGGGGGTAAGCTAACACGGGTTAGCTTATCCTACCCCCTATCCAAACGGCCCCCAAAGTTTTTCACATAATTTCAGTAACATTTTATTGAATTTTTTTGGAATTTGTTACTTCTATCTTCTCAGAAATTATCTTTTCCTCAGATAAAATAAACCTCACAAACCAATAAACCTATTCGATGAAGGAAGAAAGATACGAGTAAAATATTAAATGGAAACCTAATGCATTCAAAAACAACATAGCGGCGGCGTTCCACGGTAGGAACGTTCCGGCGAACAGCCACGTGTTTAAATTGTTGGCGATGATGATCGTCGGCCAGAGGAGGCGCACAAATTTTGAATCAAAGCGGCAAACGCTTAAACCGAAACCTGACAAATTTATTACCGAGAGGCAAAAGAAGACCAACCTGCTGTCGACCAAATCTAACGTCTCGCGCATGAATATGATGGCGCTCCAAATCAGTATGGCGGCGCCGGCGATGACGGGGACCAACAAGGAGAGACAGTTTCTCGCGAGGGCCGATTAGAGCTCCGCAGCTAGGGTTTTTTTACCTATTTATTACTCTTCCAATATAAACTTAGGGCAAATTACAGATTGGTTACCTATAATTACACTTTTATCCACGTATTTTAAAATTTTTTATTTAAATTGCTAATTAAAACGTTAGAAGTTCTTATTTTTAAAATGTTAGGCCTCATTTGTCTAGAAATTTAAAATTAATCTGGTTTAATTTTAACTAGGCATATCACATCACACATAAAATTTAATATTAAAAATTAAATTTATTTCACATCCTACACAAATTACTAAAATAATAACTGACTTTTATCACATCTCTTACATATTCCAACATAATAA
Source organism: Apostasia ramifera (assembly GCA_019297695.1). Classification (NCBI taxonomy): domain Eukaryota; kingdom Viridiplantae; phylum Streptophyta; class Magnoliopsida; order Asparagales; family Orchidaceae; genus Apostasia; species Apostasia ramifera. The sequence continues at coordinate 817,320 of JAEMOT010003204.1, read as the reverse complement.
CTAACTTTATATTACATCCCTCACATATTTAAACATAATAACTAACTTTATTTCACATCATTCACAATTTTCAATAAAAAATATATCTATCCAAATTTAATTTTAATTTTCTTAAATTTAACTTTACAAATAAACACACTCTTATGTGGATAATTTTAAAATATCTGAATCAAAATCTAATTATAATAAACTTTAGAGATTCATTAAGTAATTTTTGCTTTTACATAACCCCATGAAAGCTGAGCATTTTGAATTTATAATCTGCTCAATACCCGTATAATTATAAATATTCAAAATTTCTTCAAATATACGTGAGATAATATATATAAGTGCTAATATTATATATATATATATATATATATATATATATAAATTGAAAAGTTATATATTTAAATGCAGCTATAACAATATAAATTTTAAAATATATATATTTAATAAAATGAATTTTAAATAAAAAATATGATTAAAAATTAAATATAATTTAACTCAAAAATAGACTTAAATTTAAAATATTTGAAGTTGAGTTAATCCATATTGATATTGGCTCAAACTCAATATATCATCAGCCTTATATTTTATCTATCTATTAACAGATTAAGGTTAAATTTAAGATTTTTATTTTTAGTTCAATAAATTTACAATACAACTGTCATTTTTTTTTGCTCTTTTTCTGCTAATAGTTGAACAAGCAATACTCTTTGAAAACCTTTTTATATGAGTTTTATGATGAATCCCTTTAATAGTTCACATTCATTAATTATGTATTGTGCATCAATAATTTTTCAAATTTTATTGCGTACTCCTTTTTTTTACTTTTCAAAAAAAAAAATTTGACAAGGATACAAAATAATTCTAGAGAAGGGATATCTCATAGGAGCGAAAAAAAACTCAACAAAATACATAAGCATACCTAACTCGGTCGAGATTCTAACTAAGTAATAAGCATACTCTGTCGAGATTGTGAAGTCTCATTACAAAATATCACTTTTCTTGCAAAAATAGGGATGAGAATGGCGTGGACTTAATAAAACCCATACCCGCTTCGCTTTTTTTTTTCCGCCTCATTCCTACTTTCGTCCCACTCCGTTTCTCCCAAAACTCGTATCTGCTCTGCCCCACTCAGCCCCACTCCAAATTTATTATTAATAAACAAAAATAAAGAGATAATATCAACTTAATTTTCAAACCAAAAGACATGCGGACGATCAACAGGCAATTTCTTCCATCTAATTGAATCAATTATATATGAAAGCTTAATCTTTTTGTTAAACAGATCATGCGCGAGCCAATTGCATATAAATTGGATATATAGAAAGGGTTAGCTCTCTGTTTGGTTGGCGTTCAAGTTAGTCATAATTATTTATAAAAATAAAATAAAATAAATAATACAATTCTCAACACATCAATTAATTTTATTTTTCATCATATATATACATATATCTAAAAAAATATATATTTTTTAGAAAAAAAATGAAAAAATAGTCATGACTAACTTGAGCATAAACCAAACAGGAGCTTTAAGAAATTATATTACGATGAAATTCAACATATATGGCTAGAGAAATGCATTTCAAAAGATAATGTATCGAAAACAACAACAAGTGAAGAAGAACATATATTTAATAAAACAAATCATACATAAACCCTAACCCAAATTTCCATATAAATGCATAGATTCCCTAGTTTGCCTCTAAAGGAAACCAAAAAAAAAAATTACCTTGTGAATCACAAATCTTTAGAGGAATTTGTCGGAGGAGTCCAATGGCTGGCACCTTTCTCCCTTCAGTATCTTCTTCTTCCACAGCACTATTCCTTCCCTTGTTCCATCCTTCTTACATGATAACAGCTTCACTACCATTAGAGCCTTCTTGTACATACTTGAGAAGAGGTTTTTGGAGGAAGAAGAAGGAAGTCGACTCTTCATCTCTCGGAATCAGTGAAGATTGATTGTGAGAATTAGGAAGAACTAGCTGAGTTTCCAGACGATGAGCTATTGGAGAAAGCACTAGAGCTTTCTTGCCTTTGAAAAGAAAGAGAATTTCATGAGAAAGGTAGTTGTAACTTTCATTCTTCACTTGTAAGACAAATTTGCCTATAAAACGAAGCAAACATCCATGTTAAGCCAAAAAAAAAAAAAAGAGAGAGAGAGAAGGACATTGTCTAAGTTAATAAATGCAATCACATTTTATAGGAATGATATTATTAATGAAATGAAATTGTTAGCTAGTCTAGAAATATCAAAAGCGATTGAATTGATAACCAAAAATACGAAAAATAAAGGAGAATTTACCAACATAACATTAATTCACCTAATTTAAAAGCTTATAATTTACATATAATCATGCTATTTTACCCTTATTCCAGTAAAACTAAAGATTGAAGTCTCTGTCAAACCTAATAACAAGAGAGGAAAAAAAAAAGGTTAGAATCTTCTTTTCTTTTATCTCCTCGCTCTTTTATCCATAACTTCCCTTTTTTTCTTCATTGTACAAGGGAGATCTAGCTATTTAGACGACAAGCCTAATGGAATTGACGACTAAAATGGATGATATTGCACCAACTTAAAGTTCTATTAGATGATTTGAAGATTACCTGTTTAGAGATTTCTATAAGCTGCCAAACAAAAAAAAACACTTGTTATATCAGCTTTACGTAGGATGGGTTTGAGTTTAATTATATGTTTGATATTGGAACCAAGCAGGGTCCTGCTTTTGACCTAAAGTTGCACCAAGTGAAGTATTGCTCAAGTTTATTTATTTACTTGTTGAGTCTGACTTAGACTTGAGATTCTCAAATGATCATAGACAACTCTTAATTAAGTTGAGAACAATTCTCTACTTGATTGCATTTCGTTAAGTAGAATTTACTAATTTAATTTTAGTATATGGGTGTAGAAAGTTTATTCAATATATTATAGCCAAGTTTCATGTCACATTCCGCCACCTTAACCATCCTACACTTGATGGTAGTGGGGGTGTGACCAAAAATTCTTGGCAAAGGAAACATCAAGTTCAACGATATCAAAATTGAGCATTTAATAGAACGTCTATTAAAGATCACATTGTCTGCTCACTCAGCAAACATCGTACACAATATTTTTTACAATTTTAAACAACAGGACATAGATGACAGCTCAAGCCTCGCCAATCCCCTTGCCCTTATCCCGTGCTTGATCGTATGAAAAAATACCTGCCAAAAAGGCATCAGTCTCAAAGTACTGAGTAGACAAAGCTCAACTATTAAAACAACATTTCACCAGAACACAGTATCAGTAGACTAGCTCAACAAATTCGATATCAACTTTCGTTCACGATGTTAGAAAACCAATCTAACATAGATTATCTTAACGTACAGAGTTCATATCAACATCCCTTAACAGGGTTCATTGTACCAAGCAAGTAAAACCTATAATATCAAAAATATGAAACCACGGACACGATGTTTCCACAATCCTCGGACATGATATGTGCACCGACAGTCAGCTGCCGGATATCGGACCGTCAAATCATAATTAGTCAAACATCATTTCTCCATAACTTCGTGTTATCAGTTTTACACATAACATCGATACACTTACAACATTAGTGTTTCCATGATAGTACCACTCAACATATCAGTCCCACCAAACATCGGGAACGACGATTGTCTCAACCGGTTCTGATTTTTCGGTGTATTGCCTCTCTGCCCAAACTCACTGGAATGGTTCTCAGCGACCATCCATAATACCACATATTCCAGCTCATTGCCAATACTATTCTTAGCGATAAACTGGTCTTACGTCATCATCATCATTGCAATACTACTCTCAGCGGTAGACTGGACTTACAGCATCATCTTTGTCAATACTATCCTTAGCGGTAGACTGGACTTTCAGTATGATCTTTGCCAATGCTACCCTCAGCGGTATACTGGACTTACAGTATCAACAACATCACTTTTCCAGTTTGGGCAGACACCTATACGACGAGAAATCGGAAACCACATTTTCTTCCCCTTTCTTTCACAGTTCATTTCTTTAACACAAGTCCTCTAAACTTGGCTTTCAAGTTACTCTCCGCATCATTATCTTACTCAGTTAACAAGAACATAATAGAGCAATCACAGAATTTCTTCACAAAGATATTCAGTTATAAATCAGGAATTTCATGCACACTTCTTTAAAGAAAAGCATGCATACTTTTTTGTACAAAGTAAAAGATTCATAGCTCTATCTCCTTTATATTTATATACATGAGATTTGTCTATCTTGTGTCTGCCATTACCAAGGAAATAAATGAATATTAGCTTAGAATCTCCTCTACTTCAGGTTCGTTCTGTCCGCTGGGCTACTTCTTCAGTTTTCAGGGGACCAGAATTCACAGAAAGAGTTAACTAGAGAGAAAAAGACAGACTTAGAGAATATATATATTCTCTTGCATGTTTTCATGCAACTCAACACGTGGCACGACTAAGAGCTGGCTCACACCAACTCTTTAGAACTTGCCCATCAACTGCATACTATCCCAACATCTGACTTCAGGATTAGTTATACACGTGGCACCAAAAATCCACACTACATAACATCGTTCACGAGGTTATGCCTAACCCGAGATTTCACGTTCCTCGTGCATGACAGTACGCCTTAACCCGGGGTTTCACGTTCCTCGTGCACGACAGTACGCCTCAACTCGGGATTTCACGTTCATCGTGCACGACGTTATGCTTAACTCATACCTCCCAAATAATATCCAAACAATCACATTCACCCTAAAATAAAATATAGAGAACAGAGATACCTGAACGTTACATTTCAAGTTCTTTGTGTTTATTCATCTTCTATCATATGCAATATGTTTCTAAAATTATTCTAGTTCTTAATGTGTTCTACATAATTTATATTCTTTTAGAAATATATTTCCCCTCCAATTATATAACTACCATTCTTTTATCAAGTCGAAATTAACCAAATTAACTAATCTCACAAGTAATATTTTACATTAATTACAAAAAGTTTAAGTACGTCTCACACCATACACATATTTAAAAGAAAACATTAACCTTATTACAGATCTTCTGTAATATCGATAAATAACTAACTATACCTTACATTCAACCCACATTCCAATACGCTAACTTTACTTCCTCAAAAAAACAAACTAAAAAATATCACCAGTAAAGGTTAACAAATGCACCAAAATTTGCGCAAAGCTTGGCTTAACTCTTTCTGTAAGTTTTTTCACAAATCTACAAACTCACTGTACACTTCAATTCAACACACATTACCAAGTTAAAATGTAAACTCAATATATATAATGAGTTCTAAACTGTGAAACTACCAAACTATAGACAAATATAAAACATCGATTAAGTTTAACTAATCTAAACGAGCAACAAGTTTACAGGAAAAGAAATTAGCCTATCACCCAAAAGTATCAACAATTAAACAATTATTAGAACGTACCAGTGTCCTCCGGCATCCATGACTGCTTTCTTCTACCTCAAGCCCTCTTCTTGTTCATATTAGAAACCAGCTGTCTCATCTGAAACCTCCAGTAGAGAAAATAAACCAAGCCCAGACCTACAAGCACCATCGCCCACACCAGATCTCCCTCTTCCTCCCACTCCACTTCCACAATCTTACTACCCATTTCCTCCCCCTCATCCGTCGCAGGAGTCACCAGCACATAAGCCTTCTTCCCGTCCCTCAACGCCAACCCCCTCACCTTCTTCCCTTCCTCCACCTCCACCTCCCCCTTCACCGCCGCCTCCGCCCACCCATCTCCGCTCCTCACCGTCCTCGCTACCCTCCCGCCAGCGACAACCGCCGAGCCGTCAGTCATCACCGCCACGGTCTCCGCATCTCTGGCGAGATTTCCGTTACTCCCGATCACCTCCTTGGCCGCTCCATCCTCCTCATCCACCTTGAAAATCCGCCCCGTCTTCCCCTGAACCACCAGCAAGAAACCCTTTCGCACGTGCGCCACACCATCCAATCCCGCCGCCGCGTAGACCGCAGATCTGGACAAATCGGTAACGTTGCCCTCCAGATCGGCCTTCCAGATGACTCCAGAACCAGATCCTGTGACGAAGGCGTGTCCGGTGGCGGGGGCAAGGGTGACGCTGCCTGGGGCAGCGGGAAGGGTGGTGGAGAAGATGCAGCGATGAGGGCGAGCAGATCGGAGATCGTAGGCGGCGAGGGAATCGGGATTGCGGAGGGCGACGATCAGGCGGCGCCGGCGGTCGTCAACGGCTATGGCGCAGGCGAACGAGGAAGGAGGGAGGAGAGGATCAGAGACGATGGTCTCCGAGACGCTAGCGTCCGAGACGGAGAAGATGAGCGGGCTCGATGCAGAGGCGACGAGGAAGTGCTGGACGGTGGAGTCCCAAGCGACGGCCGCCGGTCGTACAACGCCGGCGGGGATGCTGATGATATGGCGGTGGGCGGAAAAAGCGGTGCGGAGGAAGAGGAAGAAGACGATAGCGAGGAGCGGTGGCAGCGAAGGCATGGTGACGGATTGCGGGTTTGGTTTCGGAAAGGGATCTGAAATCCGAGATTCGGGAGAATTTGGAGAATTTGCTCAGATTTAAGGGATGGTATATTCAATTGAATTTGTTTTAAAAAAAAAATTTGAACTTTTTAAATATTAAATTATTAGAGTATGGTTCCAGCGTTGCATCTCAGCCGTACATGTAATGTCGTAGGAGCACTAACCCC
>JAEMOT010003204.1:799201-810608 GCA_019297695.1 Apostasia ramifera | reverse complement strand
TTATTATTATTATTATTATTATTATTATTATTATTATTATTATTATTATTATTATTATTCTTACAGTTCTCAAACCTCGGCCACGTTCGCCAAACCTCGATCCCAAGGATTCAGGTTTCCTCAAACATTGTCCACGACGATTCAAAATTATCTCCCAGCAACATCGATGACGATGTTTCCCAGCTGCACCTATCGTTGTCGGCGTGCCATGATAACACTGTTTCCAATACAGCATTTTCTTCCAGTCACGCAAACCAAGGGCCCGCATGCCTCAGCCATCACGGACCCCTAGAAAAATTACCAAGATCAAGAAACCAAGCTCTCCTTCCACTACTTCTGGTTCCTCAAGTGGCCGATAGTGGTGGGACCACCAGTGTGGACTCAGCAATTGAATATTTCATTCTTTTCCGGAAAACCCGGATTGAATTCCACTATCTCCTGCCTATAAATACCTTTGAACAGGCTTCAAGGAGGGTTTTTTTTTTTGAGAATCACAGGATCTCTCTTCTATTATCCTTGTACTAAAAGCTTGAGATAAAAAAACTCTCTCTTTTCTTTTCGCTTATTGTACTGGTCTTTTCGGCCACCTCCTTTTTTTTCTAGTGAAATCACCTCTCGTTGATTGCTTAGTAGACGTAGAGGATTCCCTCCCTGAACCATCTTAAATCCTTGTGTGTTGTTCTGGATGCGTATTACTCTTATTTAGGCCTTAATCATCAGGCTTAGCTCTCTGTGTATCGCTATTTCTCGAAACTCTCTTTCTTGGAACCCCCTACTTCCCACGTCAGGGGAGGACCTAAATGTAATTTAGGGGTGCAGTTGCACCCCCTAATAATTTTTTAAACTTGAGACTTTATCATAAAATGACTAACTATATAAGAATTGCATCCTGTAAACCCTAGCCCAAGCCGCCGCTCTGACGCTCTGTCGGAACTGCTCTGCGATTTCCAATTTTCCATATCCCGCCAGGCGCCAACGGCAACCGGCGATTCGCAGCGACGCCAACGCGATTCTCGCGGCTCTCCGGCCACTGGACAGCCTNACGGCCCGACGCTGCTCTCGCTGTCTCGCGGCGACACCGACGGCCCAGGCTCCAGTTGCCCGAAGCAGTCTTGCTCGGCCCCTTCGCCCCCCTTCGCTAGTTCGCTACCCGGCTTCCGGCGACGAATCCGATGGGTCCTGCTCGGCTGCTCCGCCCCTTCGCCTCGCAAGCTGATCCAACGGTCACTGTTGACCGTCCTCCAACAAAACGCTTGACGGCTTGTGCTCCCAGCTCCCTCGTCGAGCAGCTCCCTAATCCCTATCAAGTGAGTTTCTCTTCCTCCAGCTCTGTTAAAAGATCTCATTTTACTCGAATTTTAACTGGAGAATTTTTCTGTGCTGAGTGCTCACTGCTCATTGAGTCAATGTATACAACTACTGATGAGACCTCATCAAATTTAAGCAATTTAAAGTAGTTGCATATTACAAAACAAGCCAATAAGATCTAAAATGAAATTTGTATAATTTTTTGAAGAATGTTGCTGTTTATTTGGAAGCATAGTGGAGATATATTTTGATCATTTGTGTTAATTTGAAATAAAACTGTTAATCAACAAGATTATATTAGGTTATGTAAATATTATTTGAATTAGGTTAAATAACATTATTATGATTTTTATCAGTAAAATTGCAGAAAGTCACCTTTGAATGCTACAAAATAATATTTATTGTATTCTATAAAATATAATTATTTTTTTATGTTTAAATTCAAGTTTTTTCAATTCATATGTTTATTGTAGGTCATGGAAAAATTTTTCAAGAAAAAATCAATTTTCAATGAAGAATCATCAACTAAACAAAGTGGTCAAGATATTTTGAGTTGCTCAAAAAACAAAAAACAAAGGTTGGAATCGATGGATGTTAATTTAAATGATCTCTCAGCAGACCCAGGACTACATCCAAAAATTTCAAGTTATCATCCAAATGATCAAGATAAGATACGAAGAGCATACTTACAAAAGGAACCATGTCAACCTCGTCAACATAACTTTCCACAAACAAAGATTGGCAAGTTATCATGGAGATTTTGCACTTTATGGTTTAATGAGTTTGGAAATTGGTTGGAATATAGTATAGAAAAAGATGCTGCATTTTGTTTATGTTGTTATTTATTTAGGTTTGATTTTGGAAAGCAAGGAAGTGGAGATGCATTTTGTTTGATTTTAGAAAGGGCATTTTCAGCAATGAATATAGTGAAAAGTCGACTACGAAACAAGATGGGTGATCTCTGGATGAATGATTGCTTGGTTACATTTATTGAAAGAGATATATTCAATAAAGTTGATAATGAGTTGATTCTACAATGCTTTCAAAATATGAAAAATCGTTGAGGTCAATTGTAATATCATTTTATTATATTTGGAGTTTATGTAATACAGATTATTTATATTAATAAGAACTCTAAATTTTTAATATTTTTAAAATTTAAATTTTTATGCCATTATTATAAATAATTTATTTTACCCTCTGACTTGAGCTCTTAGCTCCGCCACTATCCCACGTCAACATAAATCAAGTTTAATTCGAATCAGAAAATTTCAACAATTTTCATAAAAGAAGCCTAATGTTTTATCAAATTAAATTCGACTCAAAATTTTTAGTTTTCTTAAATTAAACTCAACTCAAAGTTAAAATTGACAAGCTAAAAACTCGGCTAAAAAGCTGTCAAGGCTTGAAATTGGAATTGAGAATACTTCCGAGGGTTTGGGTGGGTTTAACGTCTATGAGCTATTTGTGCATTTGATGCGTAGCGGAGAAACCTTTGCAAGAAAATTGAAACTCAGCCAAAAACTTTATTATAGTTTTATTTAATTTTAACCCATTATATTTATAACTGTACATATTTATAATTTTTTAAAGTATATTTGTTGATACAGAATTTCTGGTATTGCATTGAAGAGGGGAGAGAAAGTGCTTCGAAGATCAGCAGTCAAGATATTCAGAATTCAGGAGTAGAAGAGTCCAGAGGTATCCAGAAAGATATAAAGATTTAAGGTAGTTCAGAAATAGTTTCTTGTATGAGTGTGAGTCAGAAAGCTTCACTAGCGCTCAGAAAGGAGTTTGATCAAGAGATCAGTATAAGAAGAAAACAGAGAATACAAGCTCGGTATGTTTGTTCTCATTTTTCTAGAGGTTTGTTTAGAGATATTTATAGGTGAGCTATAAAAAGGTACAGTGAATCATCGAGCCAGAATATTATAATTGTTGGCTTCATGCCGTCGAGCCCATACTTACCGACCCCAAGAAAACCATAGATAGTGGCGAGGGAATGCGGGCTCTCGATCAATGCAATTGGCGAGAATTTACACTCTGTGAACCGTGCTAACGTGCTAATAGGCTGAGGCTCTGGACATGTAAGCAAGTGCCTTTCATCTTTAGTCCGTCACTGAATTCTCCTTGAGCTCTGGACATGTAAGCTTCCACATATACGCTCCAGATGTGCTGGCGCGGATTCAGATACAAACAATATCTAAAAAATTTTATATAAAAAATCAGATTATAAATACACATAAAATTTAAAAGTAAATTTATAATATTATATTTTAATATATTTAATATATATAATAAATATTTTTATTAAAAATATGACTTACAAATAAGTTATATTAAACTCAAAAATCGACTCAAGATCTAAAAAATTTTAGCTAACTCTAATCTAACTAGACTTGAAATTAAAGATTTTAATTTTAAATTTAGCTCTGCTCACTTATAATTGAAGCCACCCAAGCAGATGCCGAATCTTTTTCATGTAAAATTAAATTATTTTAATTGATTTTAGTAGTTATTTATTATTTTCATATACTTTATTTTCTTTTTATTTTCTAAATCTTTAAGAGCCAGGGAATTTTTTCTGGTCTCATTGAGCAAAATAAATAAATATTTGCATAGTACAATTACAAAAGCATAAATACTGCTAAGAAAAAAAAAAACAGAATTTTTATAACATAAATTTTTCAAAAATCTTAAAAAAATCTTAAAAATTGTATCCTTGAGAAATCTCTTGCAGCAGAAGTTATTGGATTCGGACGGCGCACCGTTCGGAACCCAATCAGAGGGCGCCACGTGTGCCATACAGCTGGGTCCGGGTACATATGGCGCCCTCTGATTGGGCATCCGAACGGTGGGCCGTGCGCACCCAATAATTTTTCCTCTTACAGATGCCCATCCCACTTGGTGATATCACTCTTGCATGTGAATTTCAAACGTAACTTAATGGGTGAATGGCATATAATTTTTTTTTTTAAAAAAAAAACTTAATGTGTAAATACCATTATTGATATTAAAAATTTGAGAGAATTAGAGAAAGATTTTTTTACACAGAAACCGTTTAAGTGGGAAAACCACAACGCCAATCTCACGATAGCTTCAAAGATTTTCACTAGAGAGAGCAAATTTTTACAAGAGAAATGGGATTTCGTTTTTTTTTTAGAGGGAGGGAGCAAGAGTGAAAGAGAGTCTGGGTCTCCTTCTCTTTATTATAATGAGATTTTTATAGCATAAACTTATTTTGTAGCAGTCACTTCAAAAAATGACTTTCATATCTAACATGACTATAATGATAGCAGCGTGCTTAGAACATGAAAGCTCTACTCGTATGAATTGCACGACCCCTTCAGATTGGTCATACTTCTTTAAAACAGTACAAAGGTTTTTATTTTGTATTTGATTGTGTAGGCAGTTGGTTTTAGAGAGTTCAATTTGAGTACTTCAGAGTAGGCTTTTCGTCATGTGACGGTCACTGAACCTTCTTTAGCATTTGTTCCAGATGTGCTGACGCGAATTCAAATACAATAATCATATGACTTCTTTAGATTAGAAGATAATATTACGCGATAAATTTATAAAAATTTGAGTCTCAAATACATTTTCAGTTAAGCGGATGAGGTTAATATAAATACCCTACTTGGATATATTTCAATGATTGTTTTCAAATTTCTAAGAAGAAAACATATGTTTTTAACTAATTAAATTATATATATATATGCCTACATTTTACTTTTACTTTTTCATTTTCTTTTCTTCATTGGAAATAAAGGTGAAAAATAATTTTAAATTTATTCTGTTAAATTTAAAATTAAAAATTAAAACTAATTTATTTAATAAACTCAGCTATCTAAAAGAATATTTAATTCAATATAAATTTATATTATGTCATATTATTTAGATATTATATTATTTAAATATTATTTTTTAAATAATAAATATATAATTTTTTATAAAATTATTTATGAATATCATCAAATCAAATATTTTCTAAATAAATTTTGAAAAATATAGATCTTAATAATATTTAATGTAACTTAAAATATGAACAATTGGCAAAAAAAAAAAAATTTATACTAATGACACTTCAATTAATTACGAAATATTACATCTTTTTATTATCAAAAATAAAATATTATGTATATTACTTTTTTTTTTCTTTTCTATTATGTATATCACATTAAAATTTTATAAAATTATATATTTCACATCATATTTCTAAAAAATTTTAAATTTTATCACATTTTAATATTAAAAATTTATAAAATTATAAATTTCACATCATATTTCTAAAAAAATTATAAATTAAGTTAATAATATATTTTCATGATCTTATTTTATTATGTATGGTTCACAAGTTCATAATATAAAATTTTATTTCACTAGATTGAATTTCAAATGAATTTTTTATAAAATTAATTTACAAAATAAATAATATTTTAAATATAATATTAAAATTTAAGGTTTAAAAATTATACTTTTTTTTAGAATTAAAATAATTTAGGGCATAGGAATTAATATTTTGAATTATAAATTTTAATTTTTAAGTTTAAAATCTGAATTACAGTTTAATTTTATTAGAAAATAATATAAAATTTATAATTTTATACAATTTAAATATAATATATATATAATATATATAATATATTATTTTTATGATAAAATACATAAATTTTCATAATTTAAAATGTCTTTCACAAAAATACTAAAAAAAAAAAAGAATGGTTGGCGTGTGTGGCTTCAGTGGTTCTGTTGGGATAAGGCGCCTGTGGACGGCGCGTGTTAGCCACACTCAGAGCATCTCGAGAGGCCCAAAATCTCTGAAAGCCTTCATGCTGTTGCTCTAAAACGCTCTATTTTTTCAACTATCTCAAGAAGATCAGTGCAGGCGCAACAGTGATAGCCAGGGGGAAAGAAAGTAGCTAGAAAGCAAGCCAGAGAGCTCAATGGCTTCTCTAAGCTTGGCGTTCAGCGGTGCGGCAGCGACGGTGGCCGGCAGGAGGAGGAGGAGGGTGCTTGCACCCACGGGGGCGACGAGGAACCTGGGCAGCAGCGGCAAAGAGGAGAAGCGTCTGCTCGACTTCATTCTTGGCGGCCTGCAGAAGGAGGACCAGCTTCTGGAGACTGATCCAATCCTCAATAAAGTCGACGACAACGGCACCGCCAGCACGAGCAAAAGCGGCTCAACCACACGAGTTTCTGCTCCTAATAACAAGAAGAAAACCGAGGGGACTGGAGGAGGCGTCTTCGGAGGCCTTTTCGCAAAGAAATAGACATAAAAACGGATTGTTATCGTCTATTACTCTTAGCAATTGATGTTAGTATACGTGTCTGAATTCCAATGAATTACAGTTAATTAGTACCAGATTTCATCTATTATATAACATCATAGAAGTAATGCTAGAGTTGGAAACAGAACCGTTCACTTTGAGTTTGTGTAATTTTCTTCGCTATATATTATTCCAATCTAACATCTAACATGACATTATATGCTAAATAATGCTAAACTATGCTACGATAAAAATTAAAATTTGTTCATATATTATATTTTAATAATTTCGTAACATATTTTTACCATTAAGTAGTGTACTATGTAAGACTAATTAATTATTATAAAAAAGTTAACCTGAGATCTTATGTAATAAAAAAAATATAACGTATTTAGCAAAAATATACTCATGTAATATGATATTTCTTTTAATCATTTTTCTTTTTGCCAGCTAGTGGGTCTCGTATCTACACGTCACTCGATCGTTCCCCCTCAAATATTTTACATGTAATGATGCTCGAACCAGATAATTTCTTATTACAACCCATTTATTTAGCCGTTAAAAATTAACTTGGTTTAATTTTAATCAATTATATCACATTAAAAATAAAATTTAATATTAAAAATTAACTTTATTTCACATCCTATACACATTTCTAAAATAATAACTTTATATTACATCTCTCGTATATCTCAATATAATAATTAACCTTATTTCACATCATTCACATTTTTTAATAAAAAAATATTTCTATCTAAATTTAATTTTAATCTTATTAAATTTAACCTTACAAATAAACAAATCCGTAGAACTCTTTTTTACCCTATTAGTTAATTATGATGAGGGGTGTTACTTTACTTTGAAAATTAAAACAACAACAACAACAACCAAGCCTTAATCCCACTAAGTGGGGTCGGCTACATGAATCCTTTATTTTCATTGCGCTCTATCAGTTACCAAATTCTTATCTAAGTTTAAGTAATTAAGATCATTCCTTATAGTTTCTTGTCATGTCTTCTTTGGTCTCCCTCTTCCTCTTTGTACATGGGCAAAATCCAGTAACTCAATTTTTCTAACTGGAGCTTCAATTGACCTACGATTTGGATGTCCAAACCATCGAAGCCGACTTTCTCTAAGTTTATCCTCAATTGGTGCAACACTAATTTTCTTTCGAATATACTCATTTCTCATTCTATCCTTTCGTGTATATCCACACATCCACCTTAACATCCTCATTTCTGCAACATTTATTTTATTTGTATGTTTCTTCTTTGCAGGCCAGCATTCAGCACCATATATTATCGCTGGTTTTACTACAGTTTTATAAAATTTACTCTTAATTTTAGATGAGATTTTTCTATCGCATAACACACCAGAATCATTTCTCCATTTTACCCAGCCTGCTTGAATCCTGCTAATAACGTCATTATCTATTTGAGCCTTGTATAACAATTTTAATATTTTTATTTATAGCAATTAAATCAAGATGGATGTTACAAATTTTGTATTGAGTAATTGGACATATTTACGTTTAAAAGGTTATGAAAAATTTCTGCAAATCAATTCAAATTTGACTTTAATTAAGTTAAAATTGATAATTTAGATCAAACTAGTCCAAAACTTAAATCAGATTAAAACCAAATCAAAAAATTTTTAATTCCATCTTAAGCCTTAATCAAACCCGCTCATTCATTGATGATCTTAATTATCTCCACGGGTAATCTCTCTTTAATTTTATCACGCCTCAACCCGCTAATATAAAATTAAACGGCAGATCAATTAGCTAAACTGAGAATGATCCTAAAATCACATTTAATGTGGTAATTAAAACAAAAACATGATAATTAACAAAAATACTCAAAAACTAAAATAGTAAATTAATAATCATGAAAAAAATATCTAATTTTGTTACAAGAATTTTGTTACATCAATTTATTAATTATAAAATGATTAAAAAAAATATAATCAAAATTATCCTCAAATTGTGTACCTGCTCTGACACACCCCAAATAAAATCTGTAACCTGTCCGTACTCGATCAGATCAGTTAATCATCGTCAGTAACTCTTCTCCGATTCAAATCGCTGAAAAATTCTTTTCCGAACTCTACTAAGCTGATTATTTGACTTCAACACAAATTATTCGCTTAACTTGAATTATTTATTTGACTCTAATTGTGTAACCCGATATTTTTTTGTGTGTCAATTACTGTTGGATTTAATTGTAAGACATCAGTTCTAAATTCCTGAACCTCGGATCTGATTTATTGAATTTAATTTGACGCCCTAATCTAAGTTGATAAATTCTTATTTATCATACGATCCAGTTTAATTTTAATTTTAAAATATCTTTTAATTTATGGAATTCAAAATCTTATTTATCATATAATTTATCTAGAAAATATTTTTCTCTCAATTAAAATAATTTGCTAATCGATTTTGCTGAATATAAATATAAAATATCATTGACATTTTTTTTCCATCCCGCATCAACTTGGTATCAGAGCATGATTTAGATTAGGGCATTTTATTTGATTATTTTTACATATTTTGTATTATAATTTTTTTATTACTGCCTAATATAAGTATCATGTAAGTATGAACTCTAAAATAGAAACTATATTATATGAGCTTATTGCAATGTTCGATCGCATATCCACATCTAATAAACAACATGACTCTAGATTAATACCATTTGCTCCAATTCCTACTCCCATTGCCAGACCTATTGAGACTATAGGTAACCAATCTAATTTCTTCGTGAAAAAAGTTTTGAATGAGTTCTCCACGGAAACCTTCATTCTTCCTGAAGCATTGGAACTTGATTCCTCACCTATATCCATTTATATAGCAGATCCTAATTTAGCCAAAGAATACAAAAATACGAGGATGAGATGCACGAGGAAGATATTTTGTATGATAGAAATTAAAAATCAAGTTGAAAAAATAATCATAGAGCTAAGTCATAAAAAAAACAGATCATAGATTCGATAAGAACCACTAAATCATCTTATTGTATTGATGACACTATCGATCACATTGAGATGGTTATAGGCTACAATCATTATGAGGTCAATAGATTCGATCTAGTTAAGCATACTTATGCATATCCTAGATTTAGTAAAAACTCAACACCTATAGACCAATGTAGGCAGATGATGCATGAGACTGAATGGTGGACTACGCGAATATCTAACTGGTGTGCTGTACGATTCGCCAAATATTTCTGGAGAACTTTATGGCATCTATTAGGAACCGCATCTCTCGTGACTCTAATCTATTTTTTCTATGCCTATAATCAGAGTTAATTATCCCGTAAGTATTAGTAAGATCATAAATCAAGTCTGCATATATTTAATTTTCTTTTCATATCGTAGGTTTTGAGTCTAATCAGTATTTGTGTTTGTATTTTATTTTAGTTCATTGCATATATCAGTTCCTTTATTTATATATTATAAAATAAATAAAATCAGTAAACTTAATGGTGAGCTATTATAATTAAGTGTAGAAAATTTTTTTAAATATTTTATTATGATAATTTAAGATAATTAAATCTCTAATTTAATTTATTTTAAAAATTTTATTAAATTGGGTCAACTGAATAAATTTGAATATTATTATTAGATCATGGGAATAGTTGATACTTTTAATATTTCAGATCAATTAATTATCAGGATACAATAGTAATACCTAGTGAAGCAATAGCCTCTTATTCCTTTTGAGTGTAGCTTTAACCACGAGAGTCCACAGCCAAAATCTCCCTCAATAATTATTTAGAACCAATTGAATAAACTTGTTGAGCAAGTAATTTTAATAGAATTCAATTATCAGTGACATTTGGTTCGGTGAAGAATTTTACCTTTTCAGAAGGCTCAAAGGTTACAGCTGATGGGGACACAGATCAATATTGAATTAGATGGCTAGGATGACATCATGTGCTGAATTAAAATTCAAATTCAAATTAATTAGAGCTATCAGAGATTTTCATATTAGCTTTATTTTGATTTGATTTGATTTGAATTTAATTTGATGCCCTAATCTAAATTAATAAATTCGTATTTATGATACGATCCAATTTAATTTTAATTTTAAAATATCTTAATTTAAGAGATTCAAAATCTTATTTATCATTTAATTTATCTAGAAAATATTTTTCTCTTAATTAAAATAATTTGCTAATAAATTTTACTGAATATAAATATAAAATATCATTGGTGTCTTTTTCCGTTTCACATCAACAGCTGATCTGACCCACTCGGAGATACATGAGTCGGATGACCCATACTCGACGGCGTCGAGTTCTTCCCACCTGGGGAGAATTGGTGGGGACATAGATCAGCATCAAATTGGATGGCTAGGATGACATCACGTGCTGAATCAAAATTCAAATTCAAATTAATTAGAGCTATTAGAAATTTTCATATTAACTTTATTTTAATTTGATTTGATTCAGAGCATATCTGGAAGATTTGAAAACTCACCAAATTTAGAGCTGATTTTATTTTATTGTAATAGAATTAATTTCATATTTGCTTTTATTTATTTGGTATTTTACTTTTTCTATTTAATATTATATTTTCAAATTTTTACATGAGATTTCTCTATATAAAGAGGTCGCCTTGCATTGTAAAGTGAGATAGCATTTGATGAATGAAATTATGTTTGAGTTTTCTCAGAGCCTAGACTCGGGTTAAAGGGTCGATATTCCGGTAAAGGAAATAGTAGGGTTAGCCTTTGGTGAGAATCCTCAAATTGGCCTAATTATCCACTTGTCTCAAAAAAAAAAAACTTTGCGCACTCACCTACCTCGGAAGCTCGCTCTGCTCGCAGCACC
>JAEMOT010003204.1:772162-790352 GCA_019297695.1 Apostasia ramifera | reverse complement strand
TATATATATATATATATATGTATCAATTTTTTTCTTTATAGGAATGCATATCATTATTTTTTCTTTATAGAAATGTATCTCAAGTTAAGACTCATTCAGCTTTGAAATCACCTTGAACTATTTGCGGTAGCATATAAAGGGATTTCAATCAACTTGATATGAAACACAATCTTACACAAGCACACAAATAAATATTTTGTGAGGGCTTCAATAAAGTTTTAAGTTATGGAAAACTGGAATCAGCTCCAATAATATTTGAAATAACATTGGTTCAAATTTATTTGTAGAAAATA
This sequence comes from Apostasia ramifera, assembly GCA_019297695.1. NCBI lineage: Eukaryota > Viridiplantae > Streptophyta > Magnoliopsida > Asparagales > Orchidaceae > Apostasia > Apostasia ramifera. The sequence goes on along the minus strand of JAEMOT010003204.1, from coordinate 790,059 downwards.
ATATCCAACTTAAATAAAAGAAAAAAGGAAATTGAAGAGGAAAGGGAAATCTGCTCTTCAAATCCAGTCACTTTTAGAGGTTATGAACCCATGTAAAGCTTTGCTCAGATCCATAACTGAAAGGACATACCTCTCCTGCCAATTTGCAGAATCAATGATGGAAAGCCATTATTACGACCACTTGGACCTGCCCACATTTAGTTTGAAACTACTACTAAGCTTGTATTTGCTTCTATAATTTGAAGCATTTTGGGATTTATTATTGTTAGTAAATAAAGACATTGATAGAATAAGAAATAAGTATATCCGAAAGAAAGTTGGTGTTACACCAATTGAGGATAAACTTAGAGAAAGTCGGCTTAAATGATTTGAACATATAAATCATAGGCCGATTGAAGCTCCAATTAGAAAAATCGAGTAATTGAATCTTGCCCATGTATAAAGAGGAAGAGGGAGACCAAAGAAGACATGACAAAGAACTATAAAGAATAATCTTAGTTACTTAGACTTAGAAAAGAATTTGTTAATTGATAGAACACAATGAAAACAAAGGATTCATGTACCCGACCCCACCTAGTGGGATTAAGGCTTGGTTGCTGTTGTTGTAGTAAATGGAGACATTCAATACTGCAGCAAAATAGTAAAGTAAAAGAAAATTAACATCCAAGAAGATTTTCGATAACAAAGAGGTAATAAAAACCAAACCTTTGTCACCATTAGCTGTTAGAGTTTTGCTGATCTTGAAAGTTTATTTAGCATCCATGACCGACTATCAACCAGAATAAGAATTCTTTCTCTAATGAGAGCAAAATATAAGAAAGCCTATGAAACGTAAGACTATACTCCCAGTAAAATAGGAAACCACAAAAAACATTATGCATCATTCAGAAAATTCTGAGACAAGATAATTCTGAGTTGTAATCTGCTTTTTCTGTTTATTTTGATCATAATCTGGCCGTTTGGACTGAATGTCATACGTAATCTTATCTGTAATATGCTTAATCTAAAATTCCTTACTGTTTGGACAAAACCTCTCCTTTGTTTAATGTCATTTTTCCAAATTAGTTTTGGATGTATCTATGTTGAGATCAATTTATAGACATGCAAGGATAATCCATTTTTCATAGTGTTGCATACCCAATTCTTATCTATTCCTGAAAACTTCATTGTTTCTACACAATAAGCCTTGAGGATATCTTATACCTACATAGTGTTTTGTAACATGCCAATGTGACTAATGCTCAGCTTTATTTTATCATATTTTATAGTTATTTTCATCTTTATATTTGTGTGAAAAATGCATGAAAAACACTTGTGCTTATCATTTCAACATCCAAAATGCAAATAAATTTGCATAGCCACAAACAATTTTTTTCTTTAACAAGTAGGAATCAAGCTCTGACTAGATCATGTTACTAAGATTAAAGAAAATATATAAAAAAGTTAGCCATGTGAACTATGAAAACGCTAGGCATAAGATGTAGCCACGTTTGTTTTCCTGTACTTGCCTCCCCCGTCTCTTCGACTTCCGCCACATCTTGCTCCCCCTATCCGCCCATCTCCAGCAAAATCATCGCATTGGCGCTGCATGACCTCGTAGGCACTGCTTGCCACCGCTGTCAGAGCTACCAAAACAGAGGTGAAGAGAAGGAAGAGGAGAAGGAGAATATTAGGGATTTGACCGGCCATCCTTACCGCCTTTGTCTGCAAAACAAATCGAGCAGGTTTAAACATATATAGAGGAGAAGGGTATCAAGTGGCGGGCAGTATGCGTGAATCATCTTCCCTAATACGCGCCACTTTGTCTTCAATCATCTTCCCTAATACTACTTTCAGGAACTCTCAGAGCACCGCCTGAGCAAACATAGTTGTTGCCGGTGAAGGAGGTCTCTCAAACCTTGTGTACAAGCTGTGGCATGGCACGGGCTGAGCCCATCGCCATTCTGGTCATCTGCTCACGGCCAGCTTGCTCGGCGGGACAAGCTACCGTTCACAGGCGACTCAGGCAGTGTCGAGTGGGCGGAAACCTTCCTGTACGTCGGCACAGCACCTGTGGGCTCCGGCGAGCGAACGGAGATCCAAGCAGGTGCGACTTCCGGCTAAATTTCCCGCCTCTGTTCCACGTTCTCTCCAAGTCCGACAGTCGCCGCACTTTTCGGCGAAAATTCCTATGGTGCGCCACACTATGCCCCTCTCGTGGTCGACAGCGGGGCCTAACAATGAGTGGAAACTCTCTCCCGCAGGACACGTCACCTCCTCCCCCTTCTGTGGGCCCCAGCTGCCCATGCAGCCCACCAGCAGTTCATGATGGGCCTTCTCTGTGAGCCCGAGCCCAAGCCCAAGCCCAAGCCCAAGCCCAGTTAAGTGGGCTAGGACTTAGCAAAAGCCCACATGTGGCTTCTCCCTCCCTTCCACAGGTAACAGGTTACAGGAATCCCACCAGACAAGCCTGATGACCCTAACAACCAGCAAAAACAATAATTGGAGAGGCAAATCTTTTACCCAAGTTGCTTATAATTCATGCAATTCAGTGCAACTACATATCGAGCATAAAATTTTGAAAGAACCCCGTTACATTAATGGCATGCCATTCTTTGACTTCATGGAAAATGAGCTTGTCAAAATGGCTAGGCCTTTCAATAACACGACTGTGGATAAATTTGTCACCTCCAGACCTCTTGTGAATGATATTCGTCATATTTCAACTCTCTTAATCTGAATGGGGAGGTGAGTGTAGACCTGTATGATCAGAAACACATCCTCATTCATTTTAGTGAAGAAAGTGAACTTGTTAGAGTCAGACAAAGGGGCATCTATTACGTGAATAAACTCCCTCTCCGTATTTGAAAATGGGAAGTGAGATTTTATCTAGGTCATGAATCTCCCTTTTCCCTTGTTTGTCTTAATTTTGGGGAAGCTTAAACCCTATGGCCTCCATTTTTGGCAAATCAATTAATTCAAGTCGATAATTCTACAGCTACCTTCTCTAGACCCTCCATCGCCCATATTTTAGTAGACTTTCAAGATAAGAGAGAATACCCGAAAGAAATTTATATTTCGATAGACGGTAAAAATAGTTTCTTCCAAAGGATTTATATTGAAAAAAGGCCACATTATTGCAACCATTGTTATAAACTAGGGCATTTGATTCAAAATTTCCATCAAGCCACAATCAAGCCTTCTAACTCTAAAAACTCAAATGTAGGACCATCTCTCCATTATATTGGTGGATCTCCTTGTGAAGATCCATCCTTACATGGGCCTCTAAAGGCCCATTTAGATTTATATGTCAAAGAAATACCCCTTCCACCTCAAGAATCAAATCCTATCCCCCATAATTCTCCTCTGGGCCATGCTATGGCCCAACATGAAGCCAATCCCCAAGTTCAAATATAGGCCATGAATCGATTAACAAGGAGGCGGCCTTTCGTTCTTGTGAGGAGGATGTCTCTCCCACTCTGTATGAGCTGTCACCACTTGAGAAATATATATTGGATTTTTTTTTCTGAAAGCCCACCTTCTTCCTAAGATCCTGCCCTTGAGCTCACTCCCTATGAAGTGATTCAAGATATGGCTAATCATCTCTCTTCTCCTTTGGGCCAAGATTGTGGCCCATAGAAATCTAGAAGCTAACCATTCCCCTCCTATGACGACCATTGTTGTCGTACCAAAATTTATCTAAATTAGAGGAGAAGAAAAATAAAATTAACAGGAGAAAAAATTAAATAGATTAGACGCTACCAGATATCATGTGACGATCTTTACGCCTCGTTTGGTTCGAGTTTTTTTTTTTTTTAAGAGAATAAAAATATTTTATTTTTTAAATTTAATAAGAAAGAAATTTATTTTAATATTAGAAAGTGTGTAAAACGTGAAATACTTTAAATTTTAATATTCGTATTTCTATTAGATGTGAAATAAAGTTAATTTTTATAGTTGAAATTTATATTGAAAAAAAATTAGTTCCAACCAAACGAGGCCTTAGTGAATACGTATCTATAGCAGACACATATCTGCTTTTGGGATCGTCACCCCCTATGATAGTTGAAAACTACCAATGAACACCATCATGTTAAATATCATATCATATGCTAGAACTAAGGCAGGTGCGTAATCCAAAAAATATATATTTAAATTTAATTCATTGTCTCATTAAAATTCTTATATTATAATTTATTAAATTGACAAATCTTGCTCAAATATTAATTAATTTCGTTGTATATGATAACCAATTTGTATACTTATTTACCCACATAAGTCTGTACACTTTCCCTTCTAATGGGTGCTAAAATCAAAAGATAATCATATATTTTGCAATTAAATATCTTTATACTTTAATTTGCATAAGTTTAGTTGATCGAGCGGTTCGATCAATGCATAAAATGAATCTAGAGTTCATATAATATCACATCCAGCATGAATTGAATCATACAACAGCCAAATAAGGCCTCGTCTGGTTCGAGGCAATTGTTTTTACCCAATACAAATTTTAACTATAAAAATCAACTCTATTTCACATCTAACACAAATACAAATATTAGAATTAAAAGAATTTTATATTTTACAAACTTTCTAATATTAAAATAAATTTTTTCTATTAAACTTAAAAAATAAAATATTTTTTTTCTTATCTAAAAAAAACTCAAACTAAACGAGGCCTAAGTAATACCCCAAAAGTAAGAACATTGTAACTCAAGCAATTGCAACAGTATTGCTGAATTAAAATATGATAGTATGGTAGAGATCACAAATTCACATAAATTTTATACTAAAAATTTTAAGTAATCAGACCAGTTAAGCAATTAAAATCATATTGCATGCATAGTGTGGATTATCTGTTAATAATAATTAAATTATGAAATTCCAACTATAACTATTAACATATTGCAGTAGTAAAACACTATAATCAGATATTGAACGAATTTCATGATCTTTCACAATACGATAGAAAAAATGATTTATATCAAAATACTTAACTTGATTTTGAATCTAGATTTATTCAAGCTAAGTTAGGATAAAATCTATCTCGAATTCATCATAGTTCTAGGTTTTTCTTGATATCCGAAAAAAAGATCACTTCAAAACCACTAAATCTGATTCTAAGATATGAGAAAATATTGAGAATACGAAAAATCGAAGAGAAATCGATGAACTAGGAGAGATCCCGGAGCTCTTCTCTCTCTTCCATGTGTTTCTCTCTCTAGGTCGGCGGTGAGGGGAAAGTTGAATCAGTGTTTACAGTAAAAAATTCTATTTCTCACTCTAAATCACAATCTGAGGGTTATTTTGTCAATTTCACCGAGCCTTAATTTAAGAGATAGTTATGAATATTTAATAGGTAATTAAATTTATTAGATTTAAATTTTAAATAATCAGATTAAATTAAATTAATATTAATTTCAGCTATTTTAAATTTTAAATTACATAACTAGTATTTAATATTTCAAATATTTAATTTTAAATAATTAATTCTATATGAATAAAATTAATTTCATCGTAATAAAATAAACTAATCAAAAATCTAATTTAAATTTTACTGGAATGTTACGCCTCTACTAACCCACTCCTCTCTAGGAATGAATGAGCTTCCTCTTACTCCAATTACGGGCCTCCTCTCAAATTTTTTAGCCCACCCATTTTCGATCTTGGGCCTAAAGCTAACGAGCCCTCATCAAACGGTATTCAAGATGAAGAAGCACCTCCGCATTGCCTTATTAATAAGAAGGTGGATTGTCATGTAGAAGAAGAGGACATCTCCCCTCATTGGTATGTCGTTGAAGGGAGAAGAAAAAGTAAGAGGCTTATTGAGAGATCAAAAAAATTTCTTCGAGGTTGATAGGGCCTTAAGTGGCCCATCTAAAAACTCATCGAATAGCAGATCCTCTTAAACTATCCCCCATCAGCCCGACCCGAAAAAAGAAAAAAGAAGAAGAAGAATAATTTATAGCTTCTAATGTTGGGATCTTATTGGGCTTTAATGCATGGCAAGACTCTGTTCTTGGGCTGCCCTTTGTGGGCCTTTCAATTATAGCCCAAGCCAAGTTGGGTGCTGGGCTCCTTTGGCTTTCTTCCAGTTGGGCCTATCGTAGGTTGGGCTCAATAAGATAGCGAGCTTTAATTTCAGTGGGCCGAATCTTCCTTTGGGCTTGATTCTTTATGGGCCATTTCGGTAAGGCCCATTGAGGCTAAGGAGTTTGGACCTGACCACGTGATGGGCTTGCTAAAGCTCCATTTTCATGGGCCAATTCAGGCATTGATTGAGCATTTCTTGGCCTGAGAAGCATTTTGATTATGAATAGCATCTGGTATGGGCCTTTGGGCTGATTAGGCCTTTGGTTGGATTTAACTTCATTGGGCCCAACACTTTCAGGTTGGGCTTTCGTCTCCATGGAGTGCACTTGTGATTTACTTATTGGGCTTTTTATGCATCACCATGTAATGGGCTCCTTCTGGTTCCTTTGAATTTCTATGTAACCACCCATAAGAGTTATGGGTTTATCTTATGCTGCATCTTGCTCTCTTGTACTATTATTACTTTGTGCTGATGAGACAGATGAATAGATCCCTCCCCTCATACAGGAATTAATTAAAAAAAAATTTAAACCTTTAACCCTAAAATCCTAAATTCCTAATCCCTAAACTCTAAACCCTAAACTCTAAACTCTAAAATCTTAAATCCTAAATCCTAAACCCTAAAACTTGAATCGATCCCTCCCCTTGTGTAGGGTTTAAAAAAAAAACTCTAAACCCTAACAAGGCCCTCTTAATCTTAGAGAAATTTTGGATTTCTCCAAGAGCCTTTTGCTCTTTCTTCTTCCTTCAACAACAAACCAAGTGGGAGAGGTATACTCCTTACATGCATGAAAGAGAATCCACCTCCTTATTAATGGTACATCGGAGAAGGTCACTTTCTTCGTGAATGGCTTTAGAAGCAAATTCCTTCAATAACTAGTTAGTGGCCAATCTAATAGCATCATCCACCATTTGAACGCTATTGAGAAGAAGAGTAGGGGCCTCGATAGGGGAAACTGAATATCCTTCACTTGAAGACCCAAGAAGATCTAAAGAAGGGTTTGGCAAAATGCTATATGGCGAGGTCCAAAGAAGGAGGGGCTTTCGAATGGGCCAAAGGAAAAAGCTCATTAATCTCTAGAGAAGAATGCGCTGAAGAAAAAAAGAAGGTTAGCTTTAAGATTTTTATAGGCCTACCTTAACCCTAACCCCCAAAGATAGAGAAGGTTGGATAAGATTGGAATATGATGGGCATGGTAAGACTCAAAAGCAAATTTAATCTGATTATATACATTTAGAGTTTAATTCATTATATATTAAGTTATTTTAACTGAATATTAGCAATTATATAATCATTCAAAAAAATTTCAATATATTCACATAAAATACTAGCTTTTAAATATCGTTTATTTTATCTCATAGTGTTTCAACATAGTAGTCATAATTATATAATGTATTTTAGTTATGTCATTGTATTTAAACTGAACACATATGTATAGAGATTGATTCAATGCTCATCAAATTATTTTACCTTAATACTAGCAAATATAAAATTATTTGATGGTATATTGATGTATTTTAAATTATTAGACGCTTTTAAAGACTAATTTATTATATATCAATGCATTCGAACTAAACAGTGGCAATTACACACTATTCCTGATTGTATCGATGAATTTAAACTAAATACACGTAATTAAAAACTGATCTGATATATGTCAAGTCATTTTAACTAAATATTAATCATTATACAACTATTATTTGCTTTTTCAATATATTTGAATATAATATTAGTATTAAGGCATTTGTCTCTTGCATATAAAGGTATTATAAGCTATATTTTATTCGAATACATTAAAACATCTTTGAATGATCGTATAATTACTAGTTGTCAGTTACAATAACTTGATATGCAATGAATTCGACTCTAAATGTATGTAATCAGATTAAATTCATTTATAGAGCAAGAAATCCTTGTATAATTGCCACATATTGATATATAATAAATTGATTTTTAAAAATATCTATTAAGTTGAAATAAATCAATATACAAAAACTAATTATATATATAAATTGATATACAATAAATTGACCATTAAACTGTGTATTTGGATAAAATGCATCGATATAACAATTATAAAATATGTAATTGTAAGTCCTAAGTTAAAATTCCTGAATAGGTAATAAATCATTATTCAAAACTGACGATTCTATTTGGATAAATTGGCAAATCATCAAAACTTTGTATAATTGTTAGTATTTAGATAAAATAACTCGATTTGCAATGAATCAGTCACTAAATGCTTGTGTTTAACTTAAAGTCTTCGATGTAATAATGAATAGTTGTATATTGTTACTATTCAGTTCAATTAAAATGATATTTAGCAAGTTAATTTCTAAACGCGTTTATTAATTTCAAATACTTCAATATACCACCAAGCAATAGTATTAATGTTAGTGTTATATTAAAATAACACGATGTGCATCGAATCGATTGCTGCATATATGTATTCAGCTAAAATACAATGATATATTAAATATAAGTTATGTAATTGCGAGTATTAGGTTCAAATGAATAGATATGCAATAAAACGATGCTTAAATGCTAGTATTATATTCTAATATAGTAAAAAATAATCGAATGGTCATATAATTACTACTATTTTATATAAGTAACTCTATATGTAATGAAACGGTCTCTAAATGAGTATATTTGGCTTAAATTTGTCAATATGGCAACGAATAATAGTATCATTGAAACTCTTTAGGTAAAATACATTAATATGTGATAATTTCATCTTCAAAAGTATCTATTAAGTTGAAATATATTAATATACTATCAAATTATTATATAATTGCTAATATTAAATTCAAATTTCTTGATATGCATCGAATCGACCTCTAAATATGGGTGTTCTATTTAAATCATTCGATATAATAAATATAAATTGTCTAATTATGAGTACTGACTTATAATACCATGAGGTATAATACGTTAATGCCTTATTGCTGATATTATATTCAGATACATTTAAATATTATCAAATAATTATATAATTTTTAGTATTCCATGAAAATAACTTGACATGCAGCGAATCAGTATCTAAATGCATGTGTGTAGCTCAAATTCATCAATACAATAATGAATAATGTATAACTGCCACTGCTTAGTTCAAATGCATTCATATGCAACAAATTAATCTTTAAAAATGTCTACTAATTTAAAATATATCGATATACTATCAAATTATTGTATAACTGCTAATATTAAGATAAACTAGCTTGACATAAGAAAATTCATATCTATTCAATTTAAATACACTGATATAACTAATATATATTGTGTAATTATGATCACTAAGTTCCAATACCTAAATATGTAGTGAATCGATGTCAAAAGCTAGTATTCTATTCAAATTCGTTAAAACATTATCGAATAGATATAATAGTACTGGTATTTAATTAAAGTAACTGGATATGGAATGAATTAAACTCTAAGTGCATGTAACAAACTATTCCCTAAAAGTATGTACTAACTTGAAATACATAAAACAAAAACTGTCATATAGTCGTACTAGTATCAAGAGAAAATAACTTAATAAGCATTGAATCAGTCTTTATACATTTGTGTTCAGTTTAAATATAATGATATAATTAAAATATATTGTGTTATTAAGGCTACTAAGTAGAAAATACAATGATATATAGTAAATTGATATCTAAAAGCTTGTATTTAATTCAAATATATTGAAATTTTTTTGCATGGCCGTATAATTACTAGTAGTCAGTTAAAATAACTTGATATTTAATGAATTCGACCCTAAATGTATGTAATAATATTAAATTCATTTATAGAGCAAGAAATGCTTGTCTAATTATCATTATTTAATTCAAATATATTGATATGTAACAATTGAGTCTCTAAAAATATCTATCAAGTTGAAATAGATTAATATACATAAATTTGTTGTATATCTACAAATTTTCAGTTAAAATAAATTGCTATACATCAAATTGATCATCAAACTGTATATTCATAAAAAATGCATTGATATTAGATTATGTAATTGCAAGTACTAAATTAAAATACTTAGATAAGTAATGAATCGTTATCCAAAAGCTACTATTCTGTTTAAGTTCATTGAAAAATCACCGCAAAATTATATAATTGTTAGTAATTAGATGAAATAACTTAATTTATAATGAATCGGTCTCTAAATACTTATCTACTACTTAAATTCTATGACATAGTAAGAATAGTTGTATAATTATTACTATTTAGTACAAATACAATGATATATGATAAATTAATCTCTAAATGCATAGATTAAGTTTAAATGCTTTAATATACCACCACGTAATGGTATAAACATTGGTGTAAAATTAACACGATATGCATTAAATCAATCTTTAGATATATATATTCAGTTAAGATACAACGTTATATTAAGTATGAGTTATATAATTGTGATTATTAGGTTCAAATGAATAGATATGTAATAGAACGATGCCTAAATGATATTGTGTTCCAATATAGTAAAAAATAATTGAATTGTCACGTGATTGCTAATATTTTATGCAAATAACTCTATATGTAATAAAATGATCTCTAAATAAGTATATTTAGCTTAATTCATCAATATGGCAATGAATAATAGTATCAATGAAATTCTTTTGTTAAAATATATTGATATGTGATAAATTCATCTCTAAAATTATTTATTAAGTTAAAATACATTAATATACTATCAAATCATTATATAATTGCTAATATTAAATAAAATTTCTTGACATGCATCGAATCGGTTTCTAAATGTGTGTTCTATTTAAATTATTCGATATAACAAATATAAATTGTGTAATTGCGAGTACTAACTTATAATACATTGATATACTATCAAATTATTGTACTTTTCTCGGCCTTTTGGCTAAGATCAAGTGTACTATCAAATTATTGTATAATTGCTAGTATTAAGATTAACATTAGTATTCTATTCAAATACATTAAAAAATCATTGAATAGATGTAATATTGCTAGTATTTAGTTAAAATAACTTAATATTAAATGAATTAAACTCTAAATGCATGTATCAAATTAAATTCAATGGTAAAGTGACAAAAGCTCATTTAATTTCCATTGCTCAATTTAAATACATTAATTTATAACAAATTATTCCCTAAAAGTGTCTATTAAGTTGAAAATAGATCGATATATTACTATCTAGTAATATAATTACAGGTATTTTGTTAAAATGACTAAATAAATACAAATAGATCACTAAATATATGTACTCGGTTAAAGTACATCGATATAATAATAATAAGTTGTGTAATTGCCAGTACTAAGTTAAAATACCTCGATATATAGTAAATCATTACCTGAATATTAGCATTTTGTTCAAATACATTAACAAATCATTAACAATTCTTATAATTGCCAGTATTTAGTTAAAATAACTTAATTTGCAACGAAACAGTCTCTATCGTGGGTTTAACTTGAATTCTTCGATGTAGCAATGTATAGTTACGTAAATATTACTATTGAGTTCACATATGATGATATGTCCTAGATTAGTCCCTAAAAGCATTAATTAAGTTTAAATACAATGATATACTACCAAGAATAGGTATAAACGTAGGTATTAAGTTAAATTTTTTTGATATGTAATAAATTAATCTCTAAATATATGTATTCATTTATAATACAATGGTATGATAAATATAAATTGTGTAATTACGTATAGTAGGTTGAAATCTCAGATATGTAATAGAACGAGTCCTAAATGCAAATTTTCTATTCAAATGTAGAGAAAAGCCATTGAATTATCTAATGATTGCTAATATTTCATTTAAAGTAACTTTGTATATAATGAAATAATTTCTTAACCAGTGTATTTAACTTAAATTCATCAATATAGCAACGAATAATTATATAATTGTCACTATTTAGTTCAAATACATTAATTTGTCAAAACTTTATTTCTAAAAGTACCTATTAAGTTGAAATAGATTGATAGACTATTAAATAGTTATATAACTACTAATATTAAGCTAAAAAACCTTACTATACATCGCTTTGGTCTCTAAATACTTATATTCAATTTAAATATTTTGATATAATAAATATAAGTTGTGTAACAGCAATAATAACTTATAATATCTTGATATGCAACAGATCAACGCCTTAATATGAGTATTACATTTAAATGCATTAACAAATGAAATAATAGTTATATAATTGCCAATATTTAGTTAAAATAACTTGACATGTATTGAATCAGTTTCAAAATATATGTATTTAACTCAAATTCACCTATACAATAATGAAAAGTGTATTATTGTCTATCTTTAGTTCAAATACATTAATATATAATAAATTAGTCCCTAAAAGTGTTTACTAACTTGAAATACATAGAAAAACTTAATAAGCATTGTATACATTGAATAATTAGCATTTGTGTTCAGTTGAATAATAAGCATTATGTACATTTGTATACATTGAATAGATAGCTTAATAAGCATTGTATCACTCTTTATACATTTGTGATCAGTTTAGATATAATGATGTAATTAAAATACATTATATTATTACGACCACTAAATAGAAATACTATAATATATAGTAAATTGATGTCAAAAAAGCTAGAATTTTATTTAAATACATTGAAATATTGTTGTATGATTGTATAATTGTTAGTAGTCAGTTAAACTAATTTGATATGCAACGAATTTGACTCTAAATGTAAGCAATTAGAATAAATTCATTTGTAGAGCAAAGAATACTTGTATAATTGTTACTATTTAATTTAAATATATTGATATGTAGTAAAACAATCCCTAAACACATCTATTAAGTTGAAATAGATAAATATACATAAATTGGTTGTATATCTACAAGTTTTAAATTGATATACATCAAATTGATGACTAAACTATGTATTCGGACAAAATATATCGATATAACAATTAAAAATTATGCAATTGTGAGAACTAAGTTAAAATACCAAAATAGATAAGAAATCATTATCCAACAGTTACTATTCTGTTTAAGTTCATTCACAAATCATCGAAAAATCATATAAGTGTTAGTATTTAGATAAAATAATTTGATTTGCAATAAATTGCTCTTTTATATAAAAAAAATGGCTGTATAATTGCTAATATTTAGGTCAAATGCAATGACATATGATAAATTAATCTCTAAACATGTTTATCTAGTACAAATACTTCAATATACCACCAAGTAAAGGTATAAATGTTGGTGTCGAGTTAAAATAAAGCGATACAAATCGAATTGATCTCTAAATATATGTATTAAGCCAAAATACAATGTTATATCAAGTATAAGTTGAGTAATTGCGAGTATTAGGTATAAATGAAAGGCTATGCAATAGACCAATGCCAAAATACCTGTATTATGTTCTAATATAGTAAACAATAATCAAATTATCGTATGATTGCTAGTATTTCATATAAATAACACTATATGTAAAAACATGGTCTCTAAATAAGTGTCTTTAGCTTAAATTCGTCAGTATAGCAATAAATAATAGTATCATTGAAACTCTTTAACTAAAATACATTGATATATGACAAATTTATCTCTAAAAGCATATATTAAGTTGACATATATTAATATACTGTCAAATCATTGTATAATTGCTAATATTAAATTAAGATTCCTTGATATGTATCGAATCGGCTTCTTAATGTGTGAGTTCTATCTAAAGCATTTGATATATTTTTTTATTTTTTTATTTTTTTATTTTTTTATTTTTTTATTTTTTTATTTTTTTATTTTTTTATTTTTTTATTTTTTTTTTCTATCTAAAGCATTTGATATAATAAACATAAATTGTGTAATTGCGAGAACTAAGTTATAATAGCTTGTTATACTATTAATTGTTGTATAATTGCTAGGATTAAGATAAAATCGCCGGATATGCTTAAAATCTATCTTTATACATATGAGTTCAGTTTAAATATATTGATATAATTAATATACATCGTGTAATTATGACCACGAAGTTGAAATACCTTTATATGTAGCGAATCGATGTATAAAATTAGTATTCTATTTAAATACGTCAACAAATCATCGAATAGATGTAATATTGCTAGTATTTTGTTAAAATAACATGATATTAAATGAATTAAACTCTAAATACATGTATTCAAATTAAATACATTGATAGAGCGTCAAAAACTCGTTTAATTTCTATTGCTCAATTTAAATACATTAATATGTAACAAAATAATTTTTTAAAGGTGTCTATTATATTGAAATAGATCGATATACCACCAACTAGTAATATAATTGCAGGTATTTAGCTAAAATGACTAAATATGTACAAATAGATCACTAAATATGTATATTTGGTGAAACTACATCGATATAACAACAATAAATTGCATAATTGCTTGTACTAAGTTAACATATCATGATATATAGTAAATCATTACCTAAATACGAGCATTTTGTTTAATGACACTAATGAATCATCGCAAATTCATATAAATCCCTAAAAAAAAAAAAAAAAAAAAAAATCATATAAATCCCTGTATTTAGTCCAAATAACTTAATTTGCAACCAAATGGTCTCTAAATGCTTGTGTTTAACTTGAATTATTCTATGAAACAATATATAGTTATATAAATATTACTATTCAGTTAAAATATAATGATACGTCCCATGTTAGTTCCTAAAATTATTTATTTAGTTTAAAGTCATCGATAAAAAAGCAAGAATTGGTTTAAACGCAGTATTTAGACAAATAACTTGATTTGCAATGAATCGGTCTCTAAATGCTAGTGTTCTACATAAATTCTTCCACAAAGAAATGAATAATTGTATAATTATTACTAGTTAGATCAAATACAATGATATATATGACAACTTAATCTCCAAACGCATTTATTAAGTAGAAATACTTCAATATTCCACCAAGTAATGGTATAAATGTTTGAGTTAAGTTAAAATAATGCGATATGCGTCGAATCGATCTCTAAATATGTGTGTTCAACTAAAATACAAAGTTATATTAAGTATAAGTTGTGTAATTGCGAGTGTTAGGCTCAAATTAATAGATAAGCAATAAAACAATGCCTAAATGCTAGTATTATATTCCAATATAGAAAACAAAAATCAAATTGTCACATGATTGCTAGTATTTCATATAAATAACTCTATATGTAATAAAATGGTCTCTAAATAAGTATATTTAGCTTAAATTCGTCAAAATAGTAATGAATAATAGTATCATTGAAACTCTTTTGCTAAAATACATTGATATGTGACAAATTCATCTCTAAAAGAATCTATTATTTCAACTTAGTAGTCAAAAAAATATATCATTATATTTAAACTGAACATAAATGTATAAAGACTGTTATAATGCTTATTAAGCTATATTCTCTTAATACTAGCAATTATACAATTATATAATAGTTTTTTGATGTATTTCAAGTTAGTAGATGCTTTTAGAGACTAATTTGTTACATATCAATACATTCGAACTAAACAATGGCAATTATACACTTTTCATTATTGTATATATGAATTTGAGGTAAATATACACATTTTGAAATTGATTCGAGACATATCAAGCCATTTTAATTGAATATTTGCAATTATACAAATTATACAATTATTATAATACTAGTGTTAAAACATTAATCTATTGCATATCAAAATATTATTGTTATTATTTACAATTACATAACTTATATTTTTTATACCTAATTATTTAAATTGAATACAAATATTTAGAGACTGATGCGACGTATATCATGGTATCTTAACTTAATGTTAGTAATTATACTACTATTTAATAGTATATCAACGTATTTCAACTTAATAAATAACTTTAAAGATAAAGTTTTTACAAATCAATGTATTTGAGCAAAACAATAGCAATTATACAATTATTCGTTACTATATCGATAAATTTAAGTTAAACACACTGATTAAGAGATTGTTTAATTACATACAGAGTTATTTAAATAAAATACTAGCAATCATTAGACAACCTAACGGCTTTCGTTCTATATTTGAATAGAAATTTAGGAATCGTTCTATTACATATCTTGGATTTTGATATATGTTTGTTATTCCATTGTTTCTTAATTGAATACATATAATTTAGAGATCAATTCATTGCATATCGAGGAATTTTAACTTAATACCTACTTTTATACTTATTCTTAGTAGTATATCAATGTATTTAAACTTAATAAATACTTTTAGGGACTAATATGAGATATATCATTATATTTAAACTAAACAAAAACAATTATACAATTATACATTGCTATATCGAATAATTTAAGTTGAACCCAGTCATTTAGAGACAATTTCATTGCAAATCAAATTATTTTAACCAACTACTGGCAATTGTACCAATTTTCGATGATTTGTTAGTTTATTTGAACAAAATGCTAGTCAGGTAATGATTTACTACATATTGGGATATTTTAATTTATGTAATTACGACCACTAAGTTGAAATACCTTTATATGTACCAAATTAATGTATAAATATTAGTATTCTATTCAAATACGTTAAATAATCATCGAATAGATGTAATATTACTAGTATTTAGTTAAACTTTCATGATATTGAACGAATTAAACTCTATCAAATTATTGTATAATTGCTAGCACTAAGATAAAATCGCTTAATATGCGTAGAAGTGATTGTTATACATATAAGTTCAGTTTAAATACATCAATATAACTAATCTACATTGTGTAATTACGAACACTAAGTTGAAATACCTTTATATGTAGCGAATTAATGTATAAACGTTAGTATTCTATTCAATACATGAAAAAATCATCGAATAAATGTAATATTGCAAGTATTTAGTCAAACTAATTTGATATTGAATGAATTAAACTCTAAATACATGTATTCAATTTAAATTCATTGATTGAGTAACAAAATCTTGTTCAATTTCTATTGCACAATTTAAATACATCAATATATAATAAATTATTCTTTAAAATGTGTCTATTATGTTGAAAAAAATTGATATATAACCAACTAGTAATATAAGTGCAGGTAGTTAGCTAAAATGACTAAATATATACAAATAGATCACTAAATATGTGTATTTGGTGAAACTACATCGATATAACAACAATAAATTACATAATTGCCAGAACTAAGTTACACTACCTGGATATATAGTATATCATTACCTAAATACGAGTATTTTATTTAATGACACTAACAAATCATCCGAAAATTCATATATTTCCTAGTATTCAGTCCAAATAACTTAATTTGAAATGAAATTGTCTCTAAATGCATGTGTTCAATTTGAGTTCTTCGATGTAGCAACATATAGTTACATAAATATTACTACTCAGTTTAGCTATAATGATAAGTCCCACATTTGTCCCTAAAATTGTTTATTTAGTTTAAATTCATCTATAAACAACCAAGAATTAATTCAAACGCAGTATTTAGACAAAATGACCTGATTTGCAAAGAATCAGTCCCTAAATACTTGTGTTCTACATAAATTCTTTGACAATGAAATGAATAGTTGTATAATTATTACTATTTAGATTAAATACAAAGATATATGACAAATTAATCACTAAATGCATATATTAAGTATAAATACTTCAATATACCACCAAGTAATGGTATAAATGTTGGTGTTAAGTTAAAATAATGCGATATATATCAAATCGATCTCTAAATGTATGTGTTCATCTAAAATACAATGTTATAAGAAGTATAAGTTGTGTAATAGTGAGTGTTTGGTTCAAATGAATAGATATGCTATAAAACGATGCCTAAATGCTGGTATTCTGTTCTAATATAGAAAATAATAATCGAATTGTCACAACATTGTCGGTATTTTTTATAAATA
>JAEMOT010003204.1:760033-771845 GCA_019297695.1 Apostasia ramifera | reverse complement strand
AACTAGTAATATAATTGCAGGTATTTAACTAAAATGACCAAATATATACAAATAGATCACTAAATATGTGTATTCGGTGAAACTACATCGATATAACAACAATACGTTGTGTAATTGCTAGTATTAAGGTGAAATACCGCGATATATAGTAAATCATTACCTAAATACGAGCATTTTGTTTAATGACACTAATGAATCATCGCAAATTCATATAAATCCCAGTATTTAGTCCAAATAACTTAATTTGCAACCAAATAGTCTCTAAATGCGTGTGTTTAACTTGAATTATTCTATGAAACAACATATAGTTATATAAATATTACTATTCAGTTAAAATATAATGATATGTCCCACATTAGCCCCTAAAATTATTATTTTTAGTTTAAAGTCATCGATAAAAAAGCAAGAATTGGTTTAAACGCAGTATTTAGACAAATAACATGATTTGCAATAAATCGGTCTCTAAATGCTAGTGTTCTACAAAAATTCTTCGACAAAGAAATGAATAATTGTATAATTATTACTAGTTAGATTAAATACAATGATATCTAATAAATTAATCTCTAAACAAGTTTATTAAGTATAAATACTTCAATATAATACCAAGTAATGATATAAATGTTGGAGTTAAGTAAAAATAACGCTATATATATCGAATCAACCTCTAAATATATATGTTCAGCTAAAATGTAATGTTATATTAAATATAGATTGTGTAATTGCGAGTGTTTGGTTCAAATGAATAGATACGCAATAGAACGATGCCTAAATGCTGGTATTCTGTTCTAATATAGAAAATAATAATCGAATTGTCACAACATTGTCGGTATTTTTTATAAATAACTCTATATGTAATAAAATGGCCTCTAAAGACATATATTTAGCTTAAATTCGTCAATATGGCAATGCATAATAATATCATTGAAACTCTATAGCAAAAATTCATTGATATATGACAAATTTATCTATAAAAGCATCTATTAAGTTGAAATACATTAATATACTATCAAATCATTATATAATTGCTAATATTAAATTAAATTTCCTAGATATGCATCCAATCGGCTTCTAAATGTGTGTTCCATTTAAATCATTCGATATAATAAATATAAATTATGAAATTGCGAGTACTAACTTATAATACCTTGATATACTATAAAATTATTGAATAATTGCTAGCATTAATATAAAATCGCCTGATATGCATAGAAGCGATCTTTATACATATGAGTTCAATTTAAATACATCAATATTACTAATATACATTGTGTAATTACGACCACTAATTTGAAATACCTTTATATGTAGCAAATCGATGTATAAACATTAGTATTCTATTCAAATACGTTAAACAATCATCGAATAGATGTAATATTGCCAGTATTAAGTTAAAATAACTTGATATTGAATGAATTAAACTCTAAATACTTGTATTCAAATTAAAATGGTCTCTAAATAAGTACCTTTAGCTTAAATTCGTCAAAATGGTAATGAATAATAGTATCATTGAAACTCTTTTGCTAAAACACATTGATATGTGACAAATTCATCTCTAAAAGCATCTATTAAGTTGAAATATATTAATATACTATCAAATCATTGTATAATAGTTACTATTAAATTAAAATTCCTTGGTATGCATTGAATCGACATCTAAATGTGTGTGTTCTATTTAAAGCATTCAACATAGCAAATATAAATTGTGCAATTGCGAGTACTAACTTATAATACCTTTATATATTATCAAATTATTGTATAATTGCTGCATTAAGATAAAATCACCTGATATGCATAGAAGCGACCTTTATATATATAAGTTCAGTTTAAATACATCGATATAACTAATATACATTGCGTAATTACGACCACTAAGTTGAAATACCTTTATATATAGCAAATCGATGTATAACCATTAGTATTCTATTCAAATACATTAAACAATCAACTAATAGGTGTAATAATATTGCTAGTATTTAGTTAAAATAACTTGATATTGAATGAATTAAACTCTAAATGCATGTATTCAAAATAAATGCATTGATAGAGCGACAAAATCTCGTTTAATTTCCATTGCTCAATTTAAATACATTAATATATAACAAAAGAATTCTTTAATGGTGTCTATTATATTGAAATAGATCGATATACTACCAACTAGTAATATAATTGCAGGTATTTAGCTAAAATGACTAAATATGTACAAATAGATCACCAAATATGTGTATTTGGTGAAACTACATCGATATAACAACAATAAGTTGCATAATTGCTAGAACTAAGTTAAAATACCACGATATATAGTAAATCATTACCTAAATACGAGCTTTTGTTTAATGACACTAACAAATCATCGAAAATTCATATATATCCCATTATTTAGTTCAAATAACTTAATTTGCAATGAAATATTCTCTAAATGCATGTGTTCAACGTGAATTCTTCGATGTAGCAAAATATAGCTAGATAAATGTTACCATTCAGTTAAAATAAAATGATATGTCCCACGTTAGTCCATAAAATTGTTTATGTAGTTTAAATTCATAGATAAACAACCAAGAATTGGATTAAATGCATTATTTAGACAAAATAACTGGATTTGCAAAGAATCAGTCTCTAAATGCTTGTGTTCTATATAAATTCTTTGACAAAGAAATGAATACTTGTATAATTATTACTATTCAGATCAAGTACAATAATATATGATAAATTAATCTCTAAACGCATTTATTAAGTACAAATACTTCAATATACCACCAAGTAATGGTATAAATGTTTGCGTAAAGTTAAAATAATGCGATATGCATCGAATCGATCTCTAAATATTTGTGTTCAGCTAAAATACAATGTTATATAAAGTATAAATTGTGTAATTGCGAGTGTTAGGCTCACATTAATAGATAAGCAATAAAACGATGCCTAAATGCTGGTTTTCTGTTCCAATATAGAAAACAAAAATCGAATTGTCACATGATTGCTAGTATTTCATATAAATAACTCTATATGTAATAAAATGGTCTCTAAATAAGTATATTTAGCTTAAATTCATCAAAATAGCAATAAATAATAGTATCATTGAAACTCTTTTGCTAAAATACATTGATATGTGACAAATTCATCTCTAAAAGCATCTATTAAGTTGAAATATATTAATATACTATCAAATCGTTGTATAATAGTTACTATTAAATTAAAATTCCTTGGTATGCATTGAATCGGCATCTAAATGTGTGTATTCTATTTAAAGCATTCAACATAGCAAATATAAATTGTGTAATTGCGAGTACTAACTTATAATACCTTTATATATTATCAAATTATTGTATAATTGCTGCATTAAGATAAAATCACCTAATATGCGTAGAAGCGATCTTTATACATATGAGTTCAGTTTAAATACATCGATATAACTTATATACATTGTGTAATTATGACCATTAAATTGAATTACCCTTTTACGTAGCAAAGCGGGGAATAAACGTTACAATTCTTTTCAAATACATTAAAAAATCATCGAATAGATGTAACATTATTGCTACTTCGTTAAAATAACTTGATATTGAATGAATTAAACTCTAAATGCATGTATTCAAATTAAATTCATTGATAGAGCGACAAAAACTCATTTAATTTCCATTGCTCAATTTAAATACAATAATATGTAACAAATTATTCTTTAAAGGTGTCCATTATGTTGAAGTAGATCGATATACCACCAACTAGTAATATAATTGCAAGTATTTAGCTAAAATGACTAAATATATACAAATAGATCACTAAATATGTGTATTCGGTGAAACTACATCGATATAACAACAATAAGTTGCGTAATTGCCAGTATTAAGTAAAAATACATCGATATATAGTAAATCGGTACCTGAATACGAGCATTTTGTTTAAGGACACTAACAAATCATCGCAAATTCATATAATTCCTAGTGTTTAGTCCAAATAACTTAATTTGCAACGAAATAGTCTCTAAATGCGTGTTCAACTTGAATTCTTCGATGTGGCAACATATTGTTAAATAAATAATTCTACTTTGTTCAAATATAATGTCATGTCGCACGTTAGTCCCTAAAATTATTTATTTAGTTAAATTCATCGATAAACAACCAAGAATTTGTTTAAACGTAGTATTTATACAAAATAACTTGATTTGCAATGAATCGGTCTCTAAATGCTTGTGTTCTACATAAATTATTTGACAAAGATATGATTAGCTATATAATTATTACTATTTAGATCAAATACAAAGATAAATGACAAATTAATCTCTAAATGAGTTTATTAAGTATAAATACTTCAATAGACCACCATTTAATGGTACAAATGTACCAGTGTTAAGTTAAAATAATGCGATATGCTTAAAATCGATCTTTAAATATATGTGTTTATCTAAAATACAATGTTATATTAAGAATAAGTTGTGTAATTTGGTTCAAATGAATAGATATGCAATATAACGATGCCTAAATGCTGGTATTCTGTTGCAATATCGAAACAAATAATCGAATTGTCACATAATTGCTAGTATTTCATATAAATAACTCAACATATGCAATAAAATGGACTCTAAATATGTATATTTAGCTTAAATTCGTCAATATGACAATCAATAAAAGTAAAATACGTTGGTATGTGACAAATTCATCTCTAAAACTATCTATTAAATTGAATTACATTAATAAGCTATCAAATCGTTGTATAATTACTAATATTAAATTAACTTTCCTCGTATGCTTCGAATCGGCTTCTAAATGTGTGTGTTCTATTAAAATTCGATATAACAAATATAAATTATATAATTGCGAGTACTAACTTATAATACCTTGATATACTATCAAATTATTGTATAATTGCTAGCATTAAGATAAAATTTCCTGATATGCGTAGAAGCGATCTTCATACATATGAATTCAGTTTAAATACATTGATATAACTAATATACATTGTCAAATTACGACTACTAAGTTGAAATACCTTTATATGCAGCTAATCTATGTATAAACGTTAGTATTCTATTCAAATACTTAAAAAAATCATCAAATAGATGTAATATTGCTAGTATTTTGTTAAAATAACTTGATATTAAATGAATCAAATTCCAAATGTATGTATTCAAATTAAATTCATTGATAGAGTGACAAAAACTCATTTAATTTTTATTGCTCAATTAAAATACATTAATATGTAACAAATTATTCTTTAAAGGTGTCTATTTTGTTGAAATAGGTCGATATACCACTAGCTATTAATATAATAGCAAATATTTAGCTACAAGGACTAAATATACATAAATGGATCACTAAATTTGTGTATTCGGTTAAATACATCGATATGACAACAATAAGTTGCATAATTGCTGGTATTAAGTTAAACCGCCTCGATATATAGTAAATAATTTCCTGAATATTAGCATTTTGTTCAAAGACACTGACAAATCATCGAAAATTTGTATAATTGCCAGTACTTAGTCAAAATAACTTCATTTGCAATGAAAGTCTCTAAATGTGTGTGTTCAACTTGAATTCTTCAATGTAGCATCGTATAGTTACATAAATATTATTATTCCTGAAATTCATAAATGTTATTATTCAATTCAAATATAATGACATGTCCCAGATTAGTCCCAAAAAGTGTTTATTAAGTTTAAATACATAGATATACTACCAAGAATTGGTATAAATATAGGTATTAAGTTAAAATTCCTTGATATGCAATGAATTGATCTCTAAATATATGTATTCATTTATAATACAATGTTATTAGAAATATAAGTTGTGTAATTACGTGTAGTATGTTGAAATCCTAGATATATAATAGAATGATACCTAAATGCAAATTTTCTATTTGCAGTTACGCAAGTTATATTTATTATATCGAATTAATTAAACAGATACAAGTATTTAGAGACCAAAGCTTATCAAGGTATTTTAACTTAATATTAGCAATTATGCAGGTATTTGATAGTATATTAATCTATTTCAACTAAATATATACTTTTAGAGAGAAGTTTCTAACAAATCAATGCATTTGAACTAAACAGTGACAATTATACAATTATTCACTGCCACATCGATGAATTTAAGTTAAATACACTGATTAAGAAATTGTTTCATTACATACAGAGTTACTTTAAATGAAATACTAGCAATCATTAGACAATTCGTTGGCTTTTCTCTATATTTGAATAGAAAATTTGCATTTAGGTATCGTTCTATTATATATCTAGCATTTCAACATACTACACGTAATTACACAACTTATATTTCCAATAACATTGTATTATAAATGAATACATATATTTAGAGATCAATTCATTGCATATCAAGGAATTTTAACTTAATACCTGCATTTATACCAATTCTTGGTAGTATATCTATGTATTTAAATTAATAAACACTTATTGAGACTAATCTAGGACATGTCATTATATTTGAACTAAATAATAACATTTATGAATTTCAGGAATAATAACATTTATGTAACTATACGATGCTACATTGAAGAATTCAAGTTGAACACACACATTTAGAGACTTTCATTGCAAATGAAGTTATTTTGACTAAATACTGGTAATTATACAAATTTTCGATGATTTGTCAGTGTCTTTGAACAAAATGCTAATATTCAGGAAATTATTTACTATATATTGAGGCGGTTTAACTTAATACCAGCAATTATGCAACTTATTATTGTCATATCGAACCGAATACACAAATTTAGTGATCTATTTGTGTATATTTAGTCCTTGTAGCTAAATATTTGCAATTATATTAATAGTTAGTGGTATATCGATCTATTTCAACAAAATAGACACCTTTAAAGAAATAATTTGTTACATATTAATGTATTTTAATTGAGCAATAAAAATTAAACGAGTTTTTGTCACTCTATCAATGAATTTAATTTGAATACATACATTTTGGAATTTGATTCATTTAATATCAAGTTATTTTAACAAAATACTAGCAATATTACATCTATTTGATGATTGTTTTAAGTATTTGAATAGAATACTAACGTTTATACATAGATTAGCTGCATATAAAGGTATTTCAACTTAGCAGTCATAATTTGACAATGTATATTAGTTATATCAATGTATTTAAACTGAATTCATATGTATGAAGATCGCTTCTACGCATATCAGGAAATTTTATCTTAATGCTAGCAATTATACAATAATTTGATAGTATATCAAGGTATTATAAGTTAGTACTCGCAATTATATAATTTATATTTGTTATATCGAATTTTAATAGAACACACACATTTAGAAGCCGATTCGAAGCATACGAGGAAAGTTAATTTAATATTAGTAATTATACAACGATTTGATAGCTTATTAATGTAATTCAATTTAATAGATAGTTTTAGAGATGAATTTGTCACATACCAACGTATTTTACTTTTATTGATTGTCATATTGACGAATTTAAGCTAAATATACATATTTAGAGTCCATTTTATTGCATATGTAGAGTTATTTATATGAAATACTAGCAATTATGTGACAATTCGATTATTTGTTTCGATATTGCAACAGAATACCAGCATTTAGGCATCGTTATATTGCATATCTATTCATTTGAACCAAATTACACAACTTATTCTTAATATAACATTGTATTTTAGATAAACACATATATTTAAAGATCGATTTTAAGCATATCGCATTATTTTAACTTAACACTGGTACATTTGTACCATTAAATGGTGGTCTATTGAAGTATTTATACTTAATAAACTCATTTAGAGATTAATTTGTCATTTATCTTTGTATTTGATCTAAATAGTAATAATTATATAGCTAATCATATCTTTGTCAAATAATTTATGTAGAACACAAGCATTTAGAGACCGATTCATTGCAAATCAAGTTATTTTGTATAAATACTACGTTTAAACAAATTCTTGGTTGTTTATCGATGAATTTAACTAAATAAATAATTTTAGGGACTAACGTGCGACATGACATTATATTTGAACAAAGTAGAATTATTTATTTAACAATATGTTGCCACATCGAAGAATTCAAGTTGAACACGCATTTAGAGACTATTTCGTTGCAAATTAAGTTATTTGGACTAAACACTAGGAATTATATGAATTTGCGATGATTTGTTAGTGTCCTTAAACAAAATGCTCGTATTCAGGTACCGATTTACTATATATCGATGTATTTTTACTTAATACTGGCAATTACGCAACTTATTGTTGTTATATCGATGTAGTTTCACCGAATACACATATTTAGTGATCTATTTGTATATATTTAGTCATTTTAGCTAAATACTTGCAATTATATTACTAGTTGGTGGTATATCGATCTATTTCTACATAATGGACACCTTTAAAAAATAATTTATTACATATTAATGTATTTAAATTGAGCAATGGAAATTAAATGAGTTTTTGTCGCTCTATCAATGAATTTAATTTGAATACATGCATTTGAGTTTAATTTCATTCAATATCAAGTTATTTTAACTAAGTAGTAATAATATTACATCTATTCGATGATTTTTTAACGTATTTGAAAAGAATTGTAACATTAATTCCCCGCTTTGCTACATAAAAGGGTAATTCAATTTAGTGGTCATAATTACACAATGTATATAAGTTATATCGATGTATTTACACTGAACTCATATGTATAAAGATCGCTTCTACGCATATTAGGTGATTTTATCTTAATGCAGCAATTATACAATAATTTGATAATATATAAAGGTATTATAAGTTAGTACTCGCAATTGCACAATTTATATTTGCTATGTTGAATGCTTTAAATAGAACACACACATTTAGATGTCGATTCAATGCATACCAAGGAATTTTAATTTAATAGTAACTATTATACAATGATTTGATAGTATATTAATATATTTCAACTTAATAGATGCTTTTAGAGATGAATTTGTCACATATCAATGTGTTTTAGCAAAAGAGTTTCAATGATACTATTATTCATTGCTATTTTGATGAATGTAAGCTAAATATACTTATTTAGAGACCATTTTATTACATATAGAGTTATTTATATGAAATACTAGCAATCATGTGATAATTCGATTTTTGTTTTCTATATTGGAACAGAAAACCAGCATTTAGGCATCGTTTTATTGCTTATCTATTAATGTGAGCCTAACACTCGCAAATTACACAATTTATACTTAATATAACATTGTATTTTAGCTGAACACACATATTTAGAGATCGATTCGATGCGTATTGTATTATTTTAACTTAACGAAAACATTTATACCATTAAGTTGGTGGTATATTGAAGTATTTGTACTTAATAAATGCGTTTAGAGATTAATTTATCATATATTATTGTACTTGATCTGAATAGTAATAATTATACAAGTATTCATTTCTTTGTCAAAGAATTTATATAGAACACAAGCATTTAGAGACTGATTCTTTGCAAATCCAGTTATTTTGTCTAAATAATGCATTTAATCCAATTCTTAGTTGTTTATCTATGAATTTAAACTACATAAACAATTTTATGGACTAACGTGGGACATATCATTATATTTTAACTGAATGGTAACATTTATATAACTATATATTGCTACATCGAAGAATTCAAGTTGAACACACGCATTTAGAGAATATTTCGTTGCAAATTAAGTTATTTGAACTAAATAATGGTATATATATGAATTTTCGATGATTTGTTAGTGTCATTAAACAAAAGCTCGTATTTAGGTAATGATTTACTATATATCTTGGTATTTTAACTTAGTACTAGCAATTATGCAATTTATTGTTGTTATATCGATGTAGTTTCACCAAATACACATATTTAGTGATCTATTTGTACATATTTTATTTTAGCTAAATACGTGCAATTATATTACTAGTTGGTGGTATATCGATCTATTTCAATATAATAGACACCATTAAAGAATTCTTTTGTTATATATTAATGTATTTAAATTGAGCAATGGAAATTAAACGAGATTTTGTCGCTCTATCAATGCATTTATTTTGAATACATGCATTTAGAGTTTAATTCATTCAATATCAAGTTATTTTAACTAAATAGTAGCAATATTATTACACCTATTAGTTGATTGTTTAACGTATTTGAATAGAATACTAATGGTTATACATCGATTTGCTATATATAATGGTATTTCAACTTAGTGGTCGTAATTACGCAACGTATATTAGTTATACCGATGTATTTAAACTGAACTTATATATATAAAGGTCGCTTCTATGCATATCAGGTGATTTTGTCTTAATGCTAGCAATTATACAATAATTTGATAGTATATTAAGGTATTATATGTTAGTACTCGCAATTATATAATTTATATCAGTTATATTGAATGATTTAAATGGAGCTCACACATTTAGATGCTGATACGATGCATACCAAGGACTTTTAATTTAATATTGGCAATTATACAATAATTTGATGGTATATTAATGTATTTCAACTTAATAGATGCTTTTAGAGATGAATTTGTCTCATATCAATGTATTTTAGCAAAAAGGTTTCAATGATACTATTATTCATTGTCATTTTGATGAATTTAAGCTAAATATACTTATTTAGAAACCATTTTAATTTGAATACAAGTATTTAGAGTTTAATTCATTCAATATCAAGTTATTTTAACTTAATACTAGCAATATTAGATCTATTCGATGATTGTTTAATGTATTTGAATAGAATACTAATATTTATACATCGATTTGCTACATATAAAGGTATTTCAACTTAGTGGTCTTAATTACACAACGTATATTAGTCATATTGATATATTTAAACTGAACTCATATGTATAAAGATCGCTTCTATGCATATCAGGTGATTTTATATTAATGCTAGCAATTATACAATAATTTGATAGTATATCAAGGTATTATAAGTTAGTACTCGCAATTACATAATTTATAATTGTTATATCGAATTATTTAAATGGAATACACACATTTAGAAGTCGATTCGATGCATATCTAGGAAATTTAATTTAATATTAGCAATTATATAATGATTTGATAGTATATTAATGTATTTCAACTTAATAGATGCCTTTATAGATAAATTTGTCATATATCAATGAATTTTTGCTATAGAGTTTCAATGATATTATTATGCATTGCCATATTGACGAATTTAAGCTAAATATATGTCTTTAGAGGCCATTTTATTACATATAGAGTTATTTATAAAAAATACCGACAATGTTGTGACAATTCGATTATTATTTTCTATATTAGAACAGAATACCAGCATTTAGGCATCGTTCTATTGCGTATCTATTCATTTGAACCAAACACTCGCAATTACACAATCTATATTTAATATAACATTACATTTTAGCTGAACATATATATTTAGAGGTTGATTCGATATATATAGCGTTATTTTTACTTAACTCCAACATTTATATCATTACTTGGTATTATATTGAAGTATTTATACTTAATAAACTTGTTTAGAGATTAATTTATTAGATATCATTGTATTTAATCTAACTAGTAATAATTATACAATTATTCATTTCTTTGTCGAAGAATTTTTGTAGAACACTAGCATTTAGAGACCGATTTATTGCAAATCATGTTATTTGTCTAAATACTGCGTTTAAACCAATTCTTGCTTTTTTATCGATGACTTTAAACTAAAAATAATAATTTTAGGGGCTAATGTGGGACATATCTTTATTTTTTAACTGAATAGT
Organism: Apostasia ramifera; assembly: GCA_019297695.1. Lineage (NCBI taxonomy): Eukaryota > Viridiplantae > Streptophyta > Magnoliopsida > Asparagales > Orchidaceae > Apostasia > Apostasia ramifera. Next base: position 760,131 of record JAEMOT010003204.1, on the reverse strand, counting down.
AATATTTATATAACTATATATTGTTTCATAGAATAATTCAAGTTAAACACACGCATTTAGAGACTATTTGGTTGCAAATTAAGTTATTTGGACTAAAT
>JAEMOT010003204.1:686202-740913 GCA_019297695.1 Apostasia ramifera | reverse complement strand
AGTATATGAAATATGTGAAATATGTGAAATGCGTAAAATTTAAATGAATATGGTGTGATAATGATAATATTTACGAATTAATGGAGAAATGCGTAATTTCGTATAAATTTTATGTCCTGTATGTAAAAACCCCTATTCTGTAATTCTAATATAGAGATGTTATTCGCTTTTGTTTTATGAAATTATGTGAGTTGAGAATTTCTCAGAAGACCACTCATCTCAGTATTACTCTAGCCCAAATATGTTTAGCTATAGAGTTTCTCATTATTAGCCTCACAGTTTTTCCTTAAAAGACGTCTCTATTATTTAAGATTACATCATCTTCTAATAGAGCTCGAAATCTCCTCTCTTTCTGATGTAGGATGATTAATTCCTATACGCAACTCATCATTTTTTATCGACTTAGAAGCCTATCAGAAACTACGCTTTATCTCGGTGATTTTTTTTCTCAAGATATTACCTAACGATCATTCTCCGTCTTATTTGATCACATGTGTTATATTATACTTTCCGTGAGATAAATTTGAAGCTATTTTCTTCTTTTTGGCTACTGGGCTTCTTCCAATGATATCACATCAGCGTTTTACAGCTTTCAACAGCAAATACTGCTCTAGGCTACAAGAAGTCATGTAGAACGCTAATGTGATATCATATATATTTGATTTATTTAATACGAGACTCAAATATAATTTATATTACTAAACTTTAATAATGATGAATCCTAAATTCATATTTATATCACTCTATTATTAAAGAATCTGTCATTTGAAATAAATTGTCTAACAATAAATTTACGAGAGATTTATATATATATTTCTTAATTCATCTTGAATTACATATTAAATTCTTTATTTTTTAATTTTACAATTTCACCCCCTAAATCATCCAAAAATAATATTTTGTATATATATATTATATTTTGTATATACTTATTATTAGTAATAAGTATTCAAATAATTATAATCAACAAAAAAAAAAATTTAAAAATCATAAGAAATGCCTATATATGTTATTTTTGGATGATTTAGGGGGTGAAGTTGTAAAATTAAAAAACAAGGAATTTAATAAGTAATTCAAGATGAATTAAGGAGTATGTATGTAAATGCCCCTAAATTTATTTAGCATAAGTTTTAAACTTTAAATTATTAATGATTAATTAGATCATTAGTCATTAATATCTTATAGTATTTGAAATTGATTTCATAAATCAAATTCTCTTAAATATAATATCTAATAGTTCTTCCAAATTAACTTAATTATTTAGACTTTATAAAATAAAATATATATTTTTAGTTAATTAATAAAACACCATATATATAGTATTTTATTAATTAACTTAAAAATATATATTTTATTGTATAAAATCTAAATAATTAAATTAATTTGAAAGAACTATTAGATAATATATATATATATATATATATATGATAGAAAATCAAGCAATCTAACGATCTTTAAAAAGAAATATATACATATTGTTAATAATAAATAAAATTATTTTGATTGAAAATATTTGTGAAATTTTTTTCCATTTTAATAGTATCAAATATAAATAAATACTGAGAATAAAAAAATATAAATAAATAATGCTTTTAATGTAAACTACGTAGACTTGGACTAAGAGGTTAGTTTTTAATTGGCAAACTTTAGTGATATAAAATTAATTTGGATTTGATCATAAGTATGAGTCAACTCAAATTCAACTTAAATTTTTTTTTTTTTGATAGTACTTAAAATTATTTTGAATCATATTATTTTATCAAATACATACTTACGAGCATCTATTGTAGAAAATAAAATTTATAAATGTTTTACTTATCATTATAAGATTTATCATTATAAAATTGGAGATATTTTTTGTAACTACTTATGTATTGAAAAAATAATATTATTTATAAAAGAAAAGAACTCTAACGGTAACTAATTTTTATGTATTTTTTATTTTTCATTAACATTAAAAATTTTTCCAACCCTTCTGTGTGATTAGAACTTGAAAGTTGAAACCTTCTATTTCTTTTTCTTTTTTATTTTTTTTTGAATATCATAAATTTTTTTCATTTTATTTAGAATTTATGATAATAATACAATTTAAATTTGAAATCTCTTAATGCTCAGATAAATTTTTTTTATATTAAACTAGAAGAACATAATCTTTTTAATATTTAAATTAGATAAAAAAAAAATTTACGAACTTTATGTGTTAGGAGAACACTTATTTTATTTATATATATATATATATATATATATATGTACTTCTAATCGATTATCATTAATATAGAGTATTGTAACATATTTATATAATTTTTTAAATATATTTTAAAAAATTATATATATATATATATACATTTATGAGTTAAATTTAATTATTGTTTTATAAAAAATTAATTTAGAATCAGCAAAAAAGAACCGACACCCCAACACTGACAACAAAACCCTAAAACGGACGGCGGCGCCCCCATTTGGTTCCAGCTTTTGGCTACCCCGCTTCTCCCGTCCGCCACCCTCCGTTTCCCTTCTCGCGCCGGCGATCCACTGCCGGTCCGCCACTCTAAACAACGGCCCTGCCGTCTCGACCTCACAGAATGTGACGAATCCCCTTTCAACTCAGTTCTTCTCCTCCGCCCCTGCCGCCAGAATCTTCTGCAGATCCTTTCACCACCATCAAATCCCTCTCCGTTTCGTCCTCGGCCCCGTTCCCTACTTCCTACGCTCTTGGGTGCCGCTGCTAACACGGCGTCCGCTGAATGCAATCGTGATGCCGCTCCTCCCCTGCCTTTGCTCGCAGATGCCACTGCTGCATTTCTATTTTTCTCTTCTTCTCTTCAGGTTTTGTTCTGCCTTTTCAGGTTTGCTTTTATTTTGTTATAAAAAACGGTTTACTTTTATTTTTACTGTTCACGCACAGCCGTGCTTCTCTTGTTTACTCAAGGCAGAGTCGCCCGGTCAATTTCCTTTAAAAAATATTTATATATACGAAGTTTGGATATGGCTTCATTTAATGTATGTGGCGGTCCCAACAGGAACATGTTAGGATAATACTACCACTAATTTTTGCCTACACTTGTAGGCATACTGCACTCGTCCGCCGTCCGAAAAGTGTATGAATTACGTTTTAATGAAGCAATAAAGTCATAGAAACACAATATAAGCTGTAACCTCAGAGCACTCCTTATAGATATGCTTTTGGTAAGGTTAATAAAGAATCTGATCATTATCTAATACCTATGAACATGAAAAAAATCAGCAACATAAGTGTGTCATTCTGGGTTCTCCAACATTCCAACAAAGGCCACTGCATGAACACATGATGTTCTAGAAATTTGCCACTCCTTACATGAGCACTTTGTCAACTGAATAACTTGATGCATTGAATCATGCCCATCAACTTCTTTTTCATGTGATGATATTTCTCTAGCGATATGTTCGTGATTACAATTGATAATCTCTATTATTTGATTCTGTGTTGTCGGCACCAATTCATTCTGCCACTTAGATGATTCCTTTTCATTTAACCTTATTGCAGCATAATGATTACTCCAATGGCATCAATGCGATCAACATCTTTACCTCTATGTTTTGATACTCAAGGGTCAAATGATTCGGACATGCTATTTGTGTTCTCGTTACTTTTAAAAGCCTCACTGAAGTCCTTTGTTGCCCACTTATACATCTTGTGGCATAAGTAATACATTCGTGATCTCAAACATGTTCTTTTCAAATTTTACTTCGTTGTATGCATTGGCAACAAATTAAATCAGATTACATATATTTTTACTATTCTTACTCTGAAATGATTTCAAGTTCTTTTACAAATGTCTAATGCATTCTCTATGCTTTGCTTCTAGTGCTTCCATCCTCATAGCTTCTTCGATACCTTTCTTCATATTATATATAAATGATAGATTTGGACCATTTGGAGCCAAAGAAACCATCAAATGGCTGAGGAACCATTGCCAACTATTTTTACATTCTGCCTCTACTGCTACATAGGCTAGATACAACTGATTATTTTTGTCAGGTGTTGTTGATGCAATTAACATTTTAAGATATGTGCCTTCAAATGACAAGCATCTAAACCAATCAATGATTTGCAAGCCTGCTAAGAATTCATTGATGCACACCCTACAGGATGCAAAAAATTTCTGGAAGCTAAAATCTTTCATGGGATAATCAAATATAATGTGGCTTCCAAGATAACATTTCATTAGTTATTGGTGAAAATTTTGAACTATTCCATGATTCCAGTGATTCAAATACAGTTTCACATGCCGCCTCTCACCCTCACCATAACTTCATATATGTTAGACTAACCCCAAAGCGTTCTTTGACCATTTTTTTCAATTGCTTTGGACTATTTTTAGGCTTATCTTTGACTTTGTTTTTTATGACACTTGCAACTCCACTCACTTGTTGCTTGTTTATCACATTTCTTAATAGATCTATGGCATTGATGAAAATCATTCAACTTTGTTATTTTCCAAGTGTGAACGATAATGCGATCTCATGATTGATTGGATGTTGTGATCTCTCGATTGATATAGATGAGTGCCAACAAAATCACTGACAACTTCTTTCACTCTTTTCCTTGTACTGCTGGCCATTGGTTCAATGATTGCATTTCTTTTGCTTTGGTATACCATGATTATTTCATCACTTTTACTGTCACCAGTTAGATTTTCTATCTCCACAATATCTTAATTACCATTTATCTATTTGTACTACTTAGAAGAGCTTCCAGGTAGACAGAAATGTAAGTCAATTTTTTTTACATTTAACCATGGGCATATTTCCATAATTGAAGCTTTGATATCTACAACTCAAGAAATTACAATTAGTCTTCTGAGACTTATGTCTACCACCATCATACAACCATTTATTTGAATTATACACCTTTCTCCAACATCCATTATATTGTATAGTCAAGGTAAAAAAAATCTCCATTTGTATCCATCTTCTCAAAACCGTTCACACTAATGAACAATAATCAATATTCTGAATGTAATATTCAGAATGAAATATATACAAAACTTAATTAAAAACATTTATGTCAGAAATAAATCTTGGCTATTGCAGTTCATTGCTATAAGACGAGGGATTGGAAAGAAATTGGTAAAACTCAAGAATATGAAATCAGAGAATTTAAAGTGTTTCTTGCAAAAAATAAGAATATGAAATCAGAGAAAATTTTGGCCAAAAAAAGACAAAAATTGGATTCAATTAGAAGCATGATTATAGCTTGATATTGAAGAGCATTAGACAAGAAAAGCCTGGTGATATAAGAAGAGTTTAACTATGAAGTATTAAACAAGAAAAGTGCTGGATTATACCTCTAGAAACTTCAGTAATATATGTTCTCTTCTGATGACCTTTTTGTCACTCTCAAGCTAATGAGGATCTAGCTTTCTGAAGATGTTGATGACCTTTCATGCCAATGGAGATCTCTTTAGTGCTCTGTGAGAAAACTGTGGAATGTACCTCCTCGATAGTGGGGATTTGGACGAATTGTTGGGTTTGATTTAAAATGTACCAAAGGTCATATTTTATTCTTATAACCCCTGGTTAAGTTGATGCTTAACTCATGTATGGGTTACTCAAATGGGATCTAACTATCAGTAGATAGAAGTGTGTTGGTTATAAAATTAAAATAGATAGGAATGTATCATGTAATTTATAATTTTGGAGTGTCTAAAAAGTAAATATTAGAGTTTTTTGTGTCATGTGGGTAAAAATCTCTTTGAAATTTTGGTTTCAATGACAACTTAATAATCTGAGAAAAGAGTTGCAGCTTTTGGCAATCATGATCGGTTAGAATAATGACTAGCATGAAACAGGTTAATAGTTTTAATCTTTGTGATGAGTTGGACAGCATTAACTCTACAATATGATCTAATTATTATGTTCTTATCATATTTTTTTGCTGAAAGGCAGTTCAAATAAAATTCAGGTATTGATATTGTTTTGTTATTAGTTTGCCTCTTGAAATGTGCTCCTCTTACATCTATTTGGTTCATGGGGCTCTTCTTAGTTATAAATTTCTGTATCTGGTTACGAATGCTTTAGAAAGTAACATTTTTTGTTGGACAATTTTCTTTTGTTTAATTTGTTATATTCACTTCTTTATGTTAATGATTGGGACTACATTATTGAAAGATATTTGATAGGGGATTGCAAATTTTTATTATAGAAGGAGTGTTTAGGAGAATGGAGAAAGATGATCTTGAGAATACTCTTATGTTGAGTAATTAGAATTTTTTGATGAAGATGAGTAATGTGATTAAGAGAATATATGAGTAGACAGGAAATAACATGCGAAAACTAATTTGTATAAAGCAATTGCTATTCATTAATTGTTATAGCATCGTTGCTGACATGTCAAAAGTTTAACAGTTAACAAACTATGTTAGTCTTTCAGTTTAGCTGTATCTTTCTTTAGAGAAATTTATGTACATGCCAATAAAATTTAGCTATTTTTAATATTTGATACCTAAATTTTTAATATTACATATTGGCTACTAAAACCATATGAAATTTTCAATTAATGTATAGCTCGTGCCACAAAGTTGTGGGCTGTATGTAAGAAATATTATAATTTTCATATTATTTTTGTTTTCAATATATAATATTAAAGATTTGAGTGTTAAATATGTGAAGTAGTTAAATTTTAGTGATATCTATGTAATTGCTCCTTTTTTGTTGCTTTTTTAAGCCGTTGACATGATGTAGACAGTCCATCCCATGTACGCCATTTCATCATGCTTATATAGTGAATCAGTACTTCGAATTCTTCAATGTCCATTCTTAAACTTTTTATCACTTGGAACATTTTTTGTGTTTGGCAATAGGATCGTAATTATTAATTCATACAATAATGATATATTACTGCCTATATTTGTGTGTGTTCTTCCTCTTTTAAGCATTTTTCACTTAGCAGATTCTTTTGTGCTTCAAAATAGGATCATAATTGTCAATTGATATAATCATATATATTTATATTCCACACTCTAACAAAGGTTGGGCTTGAACTTGCCCTATTATCATTCTAACATTTCTCATGTCTCCATATTACTGTTGTGTTCTTGACGTTTCTTCATGGCTAATATAGCTTCAGCTTTATATTTATTTTTCATAGTTATCAACTGCTTATTAGTTAATTGATAGACTTTCCTTGTATAATATGAATAAAAAAAGGTTACTTAATATTTTATTATGAATTTTTTGGCTAATCCTGTGTTTGTAAGCATGAACGTACATTAGGTAAATACCAAGTAGGCTAAAATACAAACCAAGATCATTGGACAAAAGAAGAAGTCAGATGCTGGTATTTTATGTATTAATGAAATTAAATAATTGAGGCAACTCAAACATCTAATTCTGAAAGAAGTGTGTGGCCAATGCAGCAATGAAAATCTTGTTATGTCGGCACCCAAAACTAACTGAAACTTTTCATACAAAGAAGCTTTGTGGTATTAAGATAGGTCTGGTGTGGCATTCTGCTTAAAATCATGTCTATAGCATTTTCTGTAAGATCTTGGCAGGTTTTTTCCTTCATCAAATTAACGTCCTCGTTTAAATGAAAATTTTGTGCCATGAAGTTTATGTGGAGTTACCTCCACCATATAATAGAGAACTTTTGAAATTACTGTTAGCATCATTATACTTTTTCCTTTGAATTTGAGTTGCTATTTTGTTGTTTCTTCAATCACTTAAGCTGTCTACTTCTTGGGCACCTCTAGTTGTTTTATGCTCCTCTGATTTTCTCGATCATCCACATTGCAGCAACTTGAGCTTCTGACTTCAGTTCTTTTCCAATGATGAATAATGATTTAGAATTTTTTGTACTAGTGTGTTAAAACTGTCACTAATGTTGTCTATGTGGTTATGGCAATATTCGGTGGAAGTTGACCTTTTGTTTTGCAATTATTTTTCAGTCAAGGCGTGTCATATAATTTTTTGTTGGGGGTTCATTCGCAGAATTTTTGATTCAGAATATTGATTTTTAACTGCATATCATTGGGTAATGTTCCAATTTGTGAAGGAAAAAAGTGGCAACATCTTGACATAAGCTTTGACCATGTTGTTACGCTCATCCTGACAGCCGATAAAAATTTGTCATGCAATCATCTATACTTGTAGGCAAATCATGTGATGTTCATATTTCTGCAAATTGAAAATTTGTTGTGGATTATATTTTTTATCTTAGTGGATGAACTTTGGGGATACTTTAAATTAAGGAGACTCAAAGCACGTAATTGTACGTAACGTATTTCATGATATGTTTGTCGCTCTTCTGCAGAAAACTTAGTCCTTTGACATCAGAAAACTCAATGTGTGCAACTTGCTGCTCGTAGCTGCTTAAGGCTCACCTTATATTGCATATTATGGTGCTTGTATGCCTTATGCGGTATGAAAAAAAAATTGCAAATGATATTTTATATTTATATTCAGCAAAATTGATTAGCAAATTATTTTAATTAAGAGAAAAATATTTTCTAGATAAATTATATGATAAATAAGTTTTTTAAATCTCGTAAATTAAGAAATTTTAAAATTAAAATTAAAATAGATCGTATGATAAATAAGAATTTATCAATTTAGATTAGGGCATCAATTTAAATTCAATAAATCAGATCCGAGATTTAAGAATTTAGGACAGACATCTCACAGTTAAATCCAACAGTAATTGACACACAAAGAAATATCGGGTTACACAATTAGAGCCAAATAAATAATCTAAGTCAAGCGAATAATTTGTGTTGAAATCAAATAATCAGCTTAGTCGAGTTTGGGAAAGAATTTACCAGCGATTTGAATTGGAGAAAAGTCACTGGCGATGAGGGTTAACTGATCTGGTCGCAGCCGAACGGGTTGAAAATATCGTAGCCGATGTTATGGACGAGGCTGTTGGCTTGAGCCTCGTGTTCGATGTTGCAAAAGATCGGCGGCATCAAAGTTTGGTCAAACGTCGTGCACGAGGTTGCAAAGGCCAAACGTCGGGCGCAGAAGGTTGCAAAGGCCAAATGTCGGGCGCGGAAGGTTGCAGAAGGCCAAATATCGTGCGCGAGAGGCTGCAGAAGGCCAAATGCCGTGCACGAGGTTTGAGATGACCGAACCAGTGTGCATGATGTTACAGAAGGCAGAACCAGCGGGCTCAAGATCAGACGTCTTGGGCGATGACTGCTGGCCGGATGTGGGTAGTGGCTGGCCGCACAGCTGGAGCTGCGGCGGCGGTGTTACCGGCTCGCGCGGGTAGTTGGCGGGTCAATGAAGGCGAAGGCGTTGCGAGCGAAGCGAGCTTCGAAGGTAGGTGAGTGCGCAAAGATTTTTTTATCTCTTCTTTTTTTTTGAAAAGTGAATAACTAGGCTAATTTGAGGATTCTCACCAAAGGTTAACTCTACCCTTTCTTTCACGGAATATCGACCCCTTAACCCGGATCTAGGCTCTAAGAAAACTCAAACATAATTTCTTTCATCAAATGCTATCCTTTTTACAATGCAAGGCGACCTCTTTATATAGAGAGATCTCATAAAGAAATTTGAAAATACAATATTGAATGCAGAAAATAAAATACAAAATAAATAAAAGCAAATATAGAACTAATTCTATTACAATAAAATAAAATCAACTCCAAATATGGTGAGTCTTTCAAACCTCTCAAATATGCTCTAAATCAAATTAAATCAAATCAAATCTAAATAAGCTAATATGAAAATCTCTAATAGCTCTAATTAATTTGAATTTGAATTTTGATTCAGCACTTGACATCATCCTAGCCATCCAATTCAATGCTGATTTGTGTCCCCACCAATTCTCCCTAGGTGGGAGGAACTCGACCCCGTCGAGTATAGGTAATGCGACTCATGTGTCTCCAAGTGAGTCAGATCAGCTGTAATCTTTGATCCTCCTGAAAAGGTAAAATTTTCTACGGAACTAAATATCACTGATAATTGAATTCTATTAAAATTACTTGTTCAACAAGTTTATTCAATTAGCTCTAAATAATTATTGAGGTGGATTTTGGCTGTGGACTCTCGTGGGTAAAGCTACACTCAAAGGGAACAAAAGGTTATTGCTTCACTAGGTATTACAGTTGTGTCCTGATAACTACTAGATCTGAATTATTGAAAGTATCAACTATTCTCATGATCTAATAATAATATTCAAACTTATTCAGTTGACCCAATTTAATAAAAATTTTAAAATAAATTAAATTAGAGATTTAATTATCTTAAATTATCATAATAAAATATTTAAAAAAATTCTACACTTAATTATAATAGCTTTCTATTAATTTTACTGATTTCATTTATTTTATAATATATAAATAAAGAAACTGACACATGCAATGAACTAAAATAAAATACAAATATAAATATTAACTAGACTCAAACCTACGATATGAAAAGAAAATTAAATGTATGCAGACTTGATTTATGACCTTACTAGTGCCTACTGAATAATTAATTCTGATTATAGGCATGTGGAGAATAGGTTAGAGTGTGCACATCAATCTCATGTGTCATCTGCCTACATTGGTCTATAGGTGTCGAGTTTTTACTAAATCTAGAATATGCATAAGTATGCTTAATTAGATCGAACCTATTGACCTCATAATGATTATAGCCTATAATTATCTCAATGTGATCGATAGTGTCATCAATACAGTAAGATGATTTAGTGGTTCTTATCGAATCTATGATCTGTTTTTCTTTATAACTCAGCTCTATGATTATGTTCTCAACTTGACTTTCAACTTCTATCATATAACTATCTTCCTCGTGCATCTCATCTTCGTACTCCTCGGCTAAACTAAGATCTGCTATATAAATGGATATAGGTAACGAATCAAATTCCAATGCTTCAGGAAGAATGAAAGTCTCTGTGGAGAACTCATTCAATACTTCTTTTATGAGAAAACTAGATTGGTCATCTATAGTCTCAATAGGTTTGACAATGAAAGTAGGAATTGGAGCAAATGGTACTAATTTAGGGTCATGTTGTTTAGAAATTATAGAGTTAATTCTATGGGTTGAAAGAGAATATCTCCTACATACATAAATTTTGATTTCGTCCCATGTTTCAAATGACCTAAACTTACCCCAAGGACATTGATTCTCTAAATCTCTAATATAATATTTTGCTTCACCAAGAAGCATTAATTTTGCGTACGTAACCCTCTCTAACTCGTTCCAATCACAATAATCAAAATAACGTTCTAAATTATTTTTTCATTCTTTATATGATAAATAATCTGACTCACCAGAAAAATAGAAATTTTTCGCGACTTCTTCTATCGATAGTGGTTTATTAGGTGTGGATATACGGTCAAACCTTACTATAAGCTCAGATAATATAGTTTCTATTTTAGAGTCCATACTCATATAATACTTATATTAGACAACAATAAATAAAATTATAATACAGAATATTTAAAAATGATCAAATAAAATGTCTTAACCTAAAACATGCTCTGATACCAAGTTGATGCGGGTCGGAAAAAAAATTATAAATGATATTTTATATTTATATTCAGCAAAATTGATTAGCAAATTATTTTAATTAAAAGAAAAATATTGTCTAGATAAATTATATGATAAATAATATTTTTGAATCCCGTAAATTAAGATATTTTAAAATTAAAATTAAACTGGATCGTATGATAAATAATAATTTATTAATTTAGATTAGGGCGTCAATTTAAATTCAATAAATCAGATCCGAGGTTTAGGAATTTAGGACAGACGTCTCACAGTTAAATCCAACAGTAATTGATACACAAAGAAATATCAGGTCACACAATTAGAGTCAAATAAATAATCCAAGTCAAGTGAATAATTTGTGTTGAAATTAAATAATCAGCTTAGTGGAGTTCAGGAAAGAATTTACCAGCGATTTAAATCGGAGAAGAGTCACTGGCGATGATGGTTAACTGATCTGGTCGCAGCCAGGCGGGTTGAAAACATCGTAGCCGATGTTATGGAGGAGACCGTTGGCTTAAGCCTCGTGTTCGATGTTGCAAAAGATCGGCGGCATCGAAGTTTGGTCAAACGTCGTACACGAGGTTGCAGAGGCCAAATGTTGGGTGCAGAAGGTTGCAGAGGCCAAATATCGTGCGCGGAAGGTTGCAGAAGACCAAACGTCGTGCGCGAGAGGCTGCAGAAGACCAAACGTCGTGCACGAGGTTTGAGATGACCGAACCAATGTGCATGATGTTATAGAAGGCAGAACCAGCGAGATCGAGATTAGAGATCTTGGGCGATGATTGCTGGCCGGACGCGGGTAGTGGCTGGCCGCACGGCTGGAGCTGCGGTGGCGGTGTTGCCGGCTCTCGCGGGTAGCCGGCGGGTCGACGGAGGCGAAGGCGGTGCGAGCGGACCGAGCTTCGGAGGTAGGTGAGCGCAAAGATTTTTTTTTATCTTTTTTTTTTGAAAAGTGGATAACTAGGCTAATTTGAGGATTCTCACCAAAGGCTAACCTTATCCTTTCCTTCACCGGAATATCGACCCCTTAACCCGGATCTAGGCTCTGAGAAAACTCAAACATAATTTCATTTATCAAATGTTATCCTCTTTACAATACAATGCGACCTTTTTGTATAGATAGATCCCATAAAGAAATTTGAAAATATAATATTGAATGCATGAAATAAAATACCAAATAAATAAAAGTAAATATGGAACTAATTCTATTACAATAAAATAAAATCAGCTCCAAATATGGTGAGTTTTTCAAACCTCTCAAATATGCTCTGAATTAAATCAAATCTAAATAAAGCTAATATAGAAATCTATAATAGCTCTAATTAATTTGAATTTGAATTTGAATATATCATCTTAGCTATCCAATTTAATGTTGATTTGTGTCCCCACCAATGCCTGAATGTACTTTGTGCAAATTCGTTTTAGATAGTATGTGACTTGTTCTGGAAGCCATTCTAGGTTTTAATGACAAAATGAATTAATTATTATCTAATCTTCATAAATTTTATTTGTTATGAGTAAATTGTGTTTGATATCAAATGACCTTTTCGGGGTTGGAAGCTTTTTGACATGGTGTTTGTCACAAGGCGTGGTTTCTCTGATGTGTTCTGGAGTTTGAGCTTGTCACGTTTCAGAACTTGAGCTTGTCACCTCTTCCGTTAGAGTATGTCTCCCTAGAGTTAAACAGCCTCATTTCTGTCTATTATTTATTGCGTTATTTCCATCTCTTCTTTTTTACAAAATGACAATTAATTATTTTGTTTAGTTGTGATTAAGATGTCCATTATATTATTGGTTACCAATTGCCAAAAGCACAGTTGGTAACCAGAGAGTTAGTATGATATTAGAGCAAAACGATTGAACATGGTAAACTTTTAAGTCTGTTGGTATCCATAGATTTAATTAGATATCAGTAGAATATGATTAAACTTTGCATCAACTTTGCTTGGATATTGTGAGGATATATAATTATTTATGAGCCATATCTATAAATGGTATCCAGAGATTTAACAATGCCATCCTCGTCAAAAAAGAACAGATCTTCTGCATAATGGCTCCTTCAAATATAGATTGTTCCCTGATGGCATGTATCCCCGAAATTAACCTATTTATATTGATTTTTGTAAAGATTTCATGCTTTTATAGCTAAGAACAAAGTATTGAAACTAAAACAAAGAACAGGGAAGAAATGGCAGTTGAAAAGCTCGAGCAGAATAGACATGTAGTCTAGTGGTTCTCAGGTAGTAAACATAATCTTAATTATAGAGTTTCTCATAATTAGCCTCACTATGTTATCTCAAAAGACGTCTCTACTATTTGGGATCACCATAGCATTATATTGGCATGTTGACTTATAGCTGGCTTGTTAAATGTAAGTTCTATATGTACCCAACTTATTGATCCTTCAGTTGCTTGAACTTGCATCAAACTTCATCGAAGTACTTCCAGTTCATCACATTGTCATCTTACTTTATTTCAATATTTATTAACTTTGATTATTGTTGAGATGAGGTTGAAGACCTTAGTAATTATTTGATTGCCATTTATTCTGTTTTGTATCTGCTAAAGTGTTATTTATCTTCAAAGCATGACTCCTTTTTCCTTAATAGGTTAAACAGCTACATGGTGATATCTGCCACTTGTGATGTGAAGAAACTGGTGAGTTGACATCATATGTTTTTTTTTAGTATATGCACCATTGTTTCTGGCGTTTATTAATTTGATATTTTATAATACCTACAACTAGAGTTAGGAGGGATAGGCTTTTAAAAAAGTATCAAGGGGCATTTGATTTAATAATATTTTGATGTTATGTCATATTATATACTCTTATATCTAAAATCATTTCAGTGACAATATCATATTATTTAGTAAAATAATTATTTTTTGTAGATAGTATGACATAATTTTAAGATTACATTGAACCAAATTCTCCCTAAAACTCAATTATCAATATAATTAAATACATAGATTAATAAATTTTGTGTCAAGTTTGACTAAAAGTAGGTAAGATTTTTACTCAGAATTTCACACTTTAGGAATGACCATTCAGTTATCAGCATTCCATTTGGTCCCCTTGTGCCTCAAGAGTAATCGTTGTATCCCCGCTCTCCATTTGGAGCTCTCTCTTCTGTTCAAAAGATCGAGAAACAACAATAAATTGAAAAAGGTATTTCATCCGTTGTGTAACATCCCTGTTTGGCGCGAGGATCAAAATCAGGACTAAAATGGTACTAATTTAAAAAATAATAATAATAAATAATTTTTTAAAATCATTCTACACATTTTAATAAAAAATAATATTATTTTACTTTACATATTTAATGATTTTTAATAAAAATATTAATTTTATTTTACATTCTAAATTAAAATACTCAATTCAAATATTTTGATTTAGGATGTAAAATAAAGTTGATATTTTTATTAAAAATTATTAAGTATGTAAGGTAAATAAATATTTTTTTATATTAGAATATATATAAAATAATTTCAAAAAAATATTATTATTATTATTATTATTATTTAAATTAGTATTATTTTGATACTGATTTTGGTCCTTATGCCAAACAGAGCTTTAAGCTGCAAAGCTTGAAGTGATCAACAGCTGGTATGTGTTACAAGCTTCGTTCCATTTGATAATCACTTTTGTTAATAGGGGTTGGAAGGTCTGGCTTGGGTCAATGCAATTTTTCTCGATTTATTTATTAAACGAGTCGAGCATGTAGACCTGTCGCCAAATTGCTTGTTAAAACTCGACATTCCAACGCATATTTACACATTGACAATGTGTTATTTACTTGGCCACTACAATTTTGAACTCTAGTTATTTAAACTTCAATTTCAAATTGATTATAAATAATAAAAAATCAAATAATAAATCAATAAAATGGCTCAAATATCATATATGAGTCAATTTGCTGACTTGATTCTAATTAGTCATATCTGAGTTGACATGCTTATGACCCAAGCCTGGATAAAATTGAAGCGTACTCAGTTAAGCTTAAGGGCGTTAATATGGATCGAATATCAAAAATTGATTGAAAATTGAATTGATTTTAAATCGAATCGAAATCGAGTCGATTTAAATGAGCCAAAAGTTCGGCTCGGCAATAATTTCGAGCCGATTTTGAGTTGGGTAAGCTCGGCTCGATCCAACTCGAAATCGGTTCGAATAAAAATACATTTTATATTATAATAAATATATAGATTATATATTAAATTGAGCCGATCTTGAGCCGGATCGAGTCGAGCTTACCCGGCTCAAGATCGGTAAAAAAAAAATTGAGATTTGATTCATTTTTTAGATCAAGTCGATAATTTAGGGTACATTGCATTCAAGTCCTGAGATTTGGAGAGCATTGCAAATTAGTTTTAATACTGAAAAGGTTTTGATTTTAGCTTATTTGTAAAAGAGTTGTAATTTTAGTTCTTTATTATAATCTCATTTTTTAATAAAAAATATAAAATTTGATTATACTTTGATTATTTTGAATAATTTACATATTTAAAATAATATTATGCTTTCTATCTTAATATTTTTTAATCTATACTATATATAAAGGCCGGACTTTGAGTTGCTAAAAAAACTTTTATCATTTTGCTGATGATGAATCTTAGCCGTTCGTTCTAGCTTGTATGCATCGCGCCACGCCTTCTGTTATCGCGTTTCCCACCTTGCATGCCTCGCGCCACGCCTCCTACCTCTAATATTTCTCACTATTCTCGGAAAAAGTTGCCTACGATCATCGCTGCCGCCGAGAAATCTTCGCTCCCTTCACAGCTTCACAGTCGTCTTGGCAATAATAAGGTACGTGTATACAATCGGCCTCTTTCTCTTACTGTTGTCTGTTGGCGTTCACGCCTGCGTCCCCTCTCCGCGTCCTCGCCGCCCACCCCATCGCGCCGCTCGTCTCCATCCACCACCTCGACGTCGTCGAACCCATCTTTCCCAAATCCCCCTCTCGCCCAGCGGCGATTCGCCGCCTCTTCGACGGCCCTGTCCGCCTCGACTCCGCCGGGATCATGCAGCAGTCGATCTGCTAGGACGTCGGCCGGTACTGGACGGTTTCGATCTCCTGGAGCTTCGTCGTTCAGGTGGTGAGGTGGATCATCTCTCCGAGGGAGATGGAGACGCCGGCGAGGACCTTTCTAAACTGGTACCGCAGGGCAGATTACATCGCCTATTGCTGAGCCCCCTCGCCCTCGCCGATGACTCCAAGCTCGAGCAACTGCTGTCCAAGATCCTCCCATACTCCATCTCCTCCCTCTCGTGTCCATCTCCTTCCATACGCAAGCTGGTGAATCTCCTTCAAAACCCTTTCTTTATTTTTTTTTATTTTTAATTTTTATCCCAATGGGGCTAAAAATCTAATTTTGATCCTATTATACAATATCTTTGGTTGAGCTTGTTCATCCATTGGCCTTACTACTCCTATTTGTAGTAGAGGACTAATCTTTCTTTGAAGAGCTTTGAGCTTTGCCTGATTTCCGCTTTTGAATTGATTTTCATAGTTGCCTTGGGTTGGATTGCTGAAACTTAGGCACCCGAGATTAGAATGTGATGTTTTTGCATGATCTTTTTGCTGGTAGGTTATGGAGATTCTGACGCATATCAACAAACGGGTGAAGCATTGTTTGGAGATTGGGCTGCCGGTGCTGGAGCTCTGGAAAATTTACTGTGAGGCTGGTGGCCGGGTCTCCTATGGTTAGAAATTTCTGTATAGTATATATCGAGATGTCCTTCGATCGCTTGTCTTCAAGCCTTCTTTTGTTTTGATTGCCTTCCATGTCTTTTCAGCAGTTTGGTAGTGATATGTTATTAATTCAATTTATTATTAACCAATCATACTTAATCTATGAATTAAGTTGTTGTGGTTGGTTTCACAACAGGATAAAGCCAATATGGCACCTGATCTTCTGATTACTGTTTCAAAGCTTCCTACTCAACACCAGGACATTATATTGAGGATTGTTTGTAAGGTAAGCTTATATATGTATTTGTGAAATGTTAATGCAGGATCTTGTATGTCTCTAAAGGTTTTAATTTGGCATCTCTAAATAATGCACTAAAAGGAACTCCGTTGCAGTGTAGTTCCTTCTGGTTTGGGATTGAATCAGTTGATAATTAGTATTTAGCTGAACTATTCTTTGCATTCACTGGACCAGATTCCAAATAATGATGAGAGCTTTACCATTGGCAATAGGAGGTCTATTGGTCATCCCTCTTTCAATACTTAAGCCTTTTTTTTTAATGCTGACTGGGCCTTGAAATTAATGATGTTATTTTAGAGACGATGTAGTGTTCTTTAATTGGAATGTTACTATTGGAAGGCAATCAATGGTGGACTACCTTCAAGGCAGAGGCACTCGTGAAGAGGTCTGAATGTCCTCATGAACTTGCTTATGATAAATGTATGTTAATAATAATATTTTCTCCTTAATTGATGAAAATCATAGATGCATACGCTCTTATATTAAGTGAGAAGGCAAAGTTGGCAAGTAATAGATTTGCAAGCTTTTTCTACGTGCCCTCAATGTTTTTGGTAAGGAAATGTGAAATAAATGGTGTTTCAATGACATTGCTTAAGTGCTTGTTAACCCTTTGTGATCAACTTTTGCAGGGTTTATATAGAAGCAAGCTTGTCAGCTATAAGACCTTTTTAAATGCCATGGACAACAAGCCTTTGAGGCAAGTTCAGTTCGTATTTCTACCATGTCATATCCCAAACTCTGGTCACTGGCTACTCCTTGTATGTGATATTGAAATGCAGAAATGGATCGCATATGGCTCTTTGTACGATCCAAGGCATAGGGAGGTGGTGAAAGAGCAGGTAGGGGCGTGCATTCAATGGTTTAAACTGAAAAATCGAACCAAATAGTTTAAATTTTGGCAGTTTGATTTGATTTAGAATTAATCAATTTGATGATAATTTAATATTGTAATTGTTTTAGTTAATCAATTTGAGCTTACTTTTATGTGTTTGAAAACTAAACCGATCAAATAAACTAATTATTAGTAATCTAATATATCATACAGCCTTGTCAAATAGTGTAGTTGAATTACTTCTTGTATTAAATTACCTTATGCTGAGACTATTATCTTTTGTGCAGAGTGAATTGTTTATATAGCAATATTTAATATAATTACAAGAAGGTTTAGATTTTATTTGGTTAGTTTAATTTTGATTGATAGTCTAATTTGGCTGTTTGTAGAGGTTTGATTGTTTGTGTTGAATCATATGCTTTTCGTTGTTGGCTTTTAAAGAGAGAATGTTTAGTTTTTGCCTCTTAATAGCAAAGAGAGTAGTTGTTGAGTTAAAATCCATGACTTGGTATATATACTAAGTCATGAATTAGTAGAACTGCTGTAAAGCTATTGACATCGTTAATTTATTGTCGCGTAGTTCATTGATGATTACTAAATGTCTAAAGTTATTTTTATCATATGTATGTGCCTTGCAGAGAACACTTTTGGCAGAATATCTCTACAAAGATCATGGTTTTGATGGTAGACATTGGAGTCTTGACTATAGCAGGAGATACCCTCAGCAGGAACCTGGCACACTTGATTGTGGGGTTTTCGTAATAAAATTTATTGAAACCATCATACATATTCCGAGAAAAACCAGCTTTCGAAAAGCTGATATGCGATTATTTCGAGCTCAGATTGCGTATGAGATCCTTTGTCGCTGTCAGAAGCCTGTAGAGATGCAGTAAATAAAATTTATTTTTTCATGTCATGAAATCATATTTTAAACAATCCTGACTTGTACATTGTTATAGTTAGCCACAAGACCTAAGTGATCCAATATTATGCAAGTTTATCTCTTATTCGGTTTGCATAAAAATGCACATCATTTTAATCCCTGCATGCATGGTTTTCAGTGGTTCTAGGGAGGATGCAACTAGGATTGGATCTACTGGTGTTGTTAGGCGTCAAGCAGTTGATATTTCGCCTTATTTTGAACCATGTAGCCGACTCTAATTATTGTTATTGCTTTGAACTTTGATCAGCTATACCCACAGCCCGACTTGAGTTCAGTTCATGCTAAATATTGATTCAAATATTGAGTGATTATCAATCTGTAGGTTAGACTTTCACTCTTATTTTGGCTCGCTTTCTATTTTTTATGGTCTAATCTGATCCATTATGACACATGGTTTACTTTCTCACTTTTTCCAAAGTAGCCATAGTTTGGAAACTCACATGTATGACCATTAGACATGACATGATTCATTCTAAGCAAAAAAATTGAATTGGTATGATCATCAGACATGACATGATTCATTCGTGCAGCTGAATGGACAAGCAAACTCACATGTATGACCTCATTTAGTTTACAATTAGCACTTTGTTTTAGCGACTTCGGTTTAAAATTAGATTGTCCACAAGAGAACTATTTAATGCATCTTTTCTTTATTTCTGCAGCTATGCAATCAAGAAGAAGGATGAAATTGAGCGCGTTGCCAAGGCCAACCGTTGAACATGGTTCCCCAGACTCAAGCATTTTTGTATTGTTTCGTGCTCATGGTCTAATATAATTCTCTGAATTTCACTAAACCCAGCAGGTAATAATGTCATTTGGAATTACTTTGTGTTCTTACGACCAAAAATGAATATGTTGATAAATTAAATACAATAACTGCAACCAAAGCATAAATAACATAGTAATTCAGCCACAACACACATATAATAGCACATTCATCTATTGTCCAATTTCAATATTATCTTTTCAAACATTAACTGTACAGATTAATTCATTAAACTTATACATTTTTTTTTATCTTGCAGAACGCCTTAAGAAGTATGATCAACATGGCTTTTCTGGACAAGTTAAAGCTACTTTTGTTGTTATATAAATAGCTTACTTGTCAATATTTCAGATTAACTATGTGTTTGTTATAATTATATATCATATTGACATCGAAATAGTATGGACTATGTTTAGCCCACTGCATGTACAAAAAGCATTCTGGTTGATGCTTGTACAGTTTTAGTAAATGCAAATAATAATAGGATGCAAATCTATTAATGTTTTCTTATTAGTTTTCATTTAATACAATTTGTTATTCTATTTAAATAATTTAGTCTATAGAATTTAGATTGAATTGTCTTAGTAAATTAAATGTGATGGTGATTTTTTCTATTAGTTTTTTTATTTCTCTCATTAACTTTAATCATCATTCCTAATGCTGATGATTTATTAGGATTTGGAAATGTAGTCTGTTATTGTCTTCAAATAATGCAGTCGACTTAGTTTCTTATGGAGTTTGTTGGCAAAGTGAATGTCAAGGTGTGAGGTGTTTTGTCTTCTCTAATAATTTATTTCTCTTATCATATTATTTCTAATATTGATGTTTCATTGTAATTCTAAAATGCATCCTGCTATTTACTTTATAACGTATTTTTTTTAATATGAATTATACAATCTATTGTTTGATGATACGTAAAAATTTTCTAAATGATAACATTAGGTTTTATTACTTAAACATCTAAAAGTGTGCTACTGTAATTGTTTCAAATTTTTCAATTTTCATTTCATCTTTATTAATTAAAATAAGCTAATTTCAATTTCTCAAGCGCCAAAATGATTGAAGAATATTTGTATTGATCATAATGTATAAAATGATAAAATTGATTGAAGAAGTTTTTTATATTTTAGAACATATTTTTTAATATTTTTCTAAATAGCTCGTTGAAATTATATTTTTTATCTAGCTTATATTTGTTATATATTTGTCAATGTTTGAACATATGTTTTAATAGTTCACGTGCAACGCACGTGCATTCACTAGTTTAATAAAAGTTTAAAATTTAATTTTTTCCATTTTTTTTATAAAAATTTTAAATTAGAAATATAAATGTTAATCTTTTAAAATTATTTTTTAAATAGTTAAAAAAGTTAATAATTAAAAATAATTTTATAATATAATGTTAAAAATTTAATAATTATGATGAAGGATAAATCATATTGCTAGAGATTTTGTTATAATTTATGGCCTCGTAGGTTATAATAATTTATTAATTTGTATTTAGTTGTTTTTATGTTTTTGTATGTTTGATTTAAGTCTTTAATAAATTGAACATTATATTTATGTTAGTGGAAATATCTATTTTAGTACCTTGTATATATTTTGACATAGTTTGAGTCTTCTATTTGAATTTTGTGTTAACACTTATGTAAAAAAATTACTCTCTATGTTAACTATCTAGGCTTCTGTTTACATTTTCTTGAATTTTACAAATTTACTGTAATCTTCTCCTTAAAAAAACTCTTGCCTTAATTTTAAATAGCTATATTAAATCGTACATAAAATTTAATATTAAAAATTAGATTTATTATTTTACTTTTTATATATATTATTAAAATAAAAATTAATTTATATCATATTTTTCACATATTTTAATATAATAATTACATTTTTTTTACATATTTTAATATAATAATTAATTTTATTTAATATTATTTATAATTTTTAATAAAAAATATTTTTATTTAAATTTAATTTTAATTTTGTTAAATTAAATTTTATAAACAAATTGGTCGAGGCATTTTAAAAACTCAAATAATATAACTTTAGGTCTAGTTATCACGGTAGAAGTTTCAGCCTACTTAGGCACGAATCGTTTTATTGGTCACGTAAATTTCTTAGTAACCCACGCGGTATCAAATTATGTTTTAATTACAATCAAGATTAGTTATCTTATAATCTTAGAGACTAAAATTAAATTTTTTAAAAAAGTTGGTATCAATTTGTAACTCTTGAGCTCAAGCCCGAATGCAATTTACCCTTTTAATTTAATATTAATATACGGCCTTAGTTGTTCTTAAAGGGTGGGATTTGTTTAGCGATCAATGTTAATAAGATTAACTTTAATTTTAACATATTATAGTATGCTTAAATTTTAGTAATATTTTAAAATAAAAATTTTAATTTTTATATTATTTATTAAAATAATAATTAATTAATCTTACATATGTTAACTTAATAATATTTTGGGAAAATCACTCAGGTATCTGAGTTTAATGATTAATAACATGTATATTCATGTTTTTAGAATTATAATATCGGTTTCTTAGTTTTAATAAATTATCTAATAATTTTTTTATTTTTATTATTATAATTTTTTTAAATTTAATATTTTATCTATCTCTCCTTCCGATTCCGCGCATGCGAGGCCGTGCGCTGGCACCCGTGTGCAGGGATCTGGAGGAGAGAGAGGTCGCTTGTGAGTCGCGCGGCCGTCAATGGGTTACACACGAAGCACGGTCGAGGACTCGCCGACAGTCGTGCATGCACGGGGATCGGGGGGAAAGTGAGGGGAGAGATAAAATGATAATTTTAAAATATTTTAAATAATAAAAAAATAAAAAAAATATCTATTTGATAAGTTATTAAAATTCAAGAATTTCGATATTATAATTTTAAAAATGTGTATCTGTGTGTTATTAAACGTTAAATTCGAAAATATGAGTATAATTATCTTAATATTTTTATATTATTAATATTTTTTAATGAAAATTATTAATTTTATTAAAATAATGATTAGCATAAAAATGTGGTTTCAAATTGAAATCACGACATTATAATTGAAATAGCCTTTGAATGGTATTTCGAGTTGCCTAACGACTCCGTCACCACTTTTCGGTGACGGGAGAATTTATTACATTCTAAACAATGACACGAAATTCTGCTACCTATTAGACACGAATTATCCCAAATCATTGAAGAGATTATATCTTCCACATTAGGATTTTAGGATGAAAACACAATGAGAAGAATATTTTTGAAATTTCAATTCTATCGGAAGAGGAACGACACCGACGATCCAGCTGGCCACGACGAGATCCCTTCGCTGTTCACACGGGGAGCAGGAAAATGGAGAAAGCGACAAGCCACCCCGATCTAGTTCCTTGGTGATCGGCCGCGCCGCCCCGGTAGAACGCCTCACCCTGCGACGCCCCCAGCGTCACGGGTGGCGGCGGAGCCGCCGCATCGACGTAGGGTGGTGGGGGTGGCTGGTTAAGCTCCGGCGGCAGCCCTCTGCCCCGGGACACTTTGATGTGGAACTTCATCCCCCGACGGCACTGGATCCCGTCGTCGCCGGCGTCGGAGAAGTAGTAATTGTCCCCTTCTACGGTCAGCGGCACGGCTAAAACCGAAGACACGCCGAATTTGGTGTTCCCCGCAGGCGTATAAACGGAGGTCTCGCTGCTGTCGTCGCCGCTCGCGTCGCAGAGCTGGTAGGTTGTCAAATTGTAGGTCTGTACAACCGTCATGTTTGAATTCGTCGCGAAAACTGCAATGTTAGGCATCAATCAGTAAACACCCTAAAAAATCGAGCCAAATCGAGTAGATGTTCTCCGATTATGTGAAGCTGCTGAGAGAGATTGTTGATGGAAGAAACGTACTGAGAAAGTCGCCGAGGTTGAAGGACTGGGAGGCCGCCCAGGTAGCGTAGTTGGTGACGGATGAGTTTGATGTCTCGTTGAAGAACCAGCCATGGGAACCGCCGACGGTGTGGTTGGAGTAACGGGGCGGCTGAGTATCTGCTGCGGCTGCCGGCACGGCGAAAATGATGGTCAGTACTGCTGTGGCGATGGCTGCTGTGGATGCCATTGCCGGGCGCAGATACATGGGTCTTTCTCCGTCAGCGCCGGATCCGTTGGCGGCGAGGGAAAATGTGGGAGGTCGATGATGAGGGGGAGAGGGAACAGGTTGGTAGCGAGCTGGGAAGTAGAAGATGCAGCAAGGTATGCAGCATTAGGGCTGTTACCGATCCGATTTCGAGTCGAGCCAATTCCGGCTCACTCGACTCGAAATCAGATCGATTATATTTCGATCAACTCAAAATCAACTCGAGCTCGATTGGGTTCGACTTCGTGCCGGCTCGAGTAGATTCCAATCAACTTCAAGCCGATTTCGATTCATTTTCGAGCCGCCTCGAAAATGAATCAAATCTCAATTTTTTTTGAGCTGATCTCAAGCCGGATAAGCTCAACTCGATCCAGCTCGAGATCAGTCCAATTTATAATATATATATATATATATATGTGTGTATTATAATATAAAATTTATTTTAATTCGAGCCGATTTCGCGGTGGATCGAGCCGATTTCGCGGTGGATCGAGCCTAGCCTATCCCGGCTTAAAATCGGCTCGAAATTATTACCGAGCCGAACTTTTGGCTCGTTAGTCAGCTCATTTAGATCGACTTAATTTTGATTCAATCTAAAATCGATTCAATTTTCGATCAATTTTTGATCTTCGATCCATATTAACACCCTTATGCAGCATGCACTCTGCAGAACATTGACTTGAATTTACTTTCATAAAAAGAGTACTGCTCTACAGCTCAATAATTAATTAATAAATTAATTAGTTATAATTTAAATTTTAACTTTAATTACCAAATTAAATTTTAAATTATAATTGATTAATTTATTAATTAATTATTTAAAATGCATAACAATTTTTTATCAGAAAACATAATTCAATACACTTTCTGTTTAAAATCTGGCTTGATTCAGTTTGTTAAATTAAAAAAATTTAATTTTTTTAATTGTTTTGGATTTTCTTATAAAAACCAATCTTAAGAATGGTTCGTAGATAATATTAGTTTATCGAGCTAATTTTTTATTTCATGTGTATGCTAACATGTCCTTAATGTAACATATGAATTTAATGGTTAGTTAAAAAAAAATGTTTTAAAAAAAATATTTTTATAATGAATACTTATTAACTATAAGCTCTTGTTTGGTTTATCATTAAATTGGATATGTCTATTTTTCTAATTTTTTATAAAAAAAATATAATTTTTTTAAAAAATATATATGATGAAAAATAAAGTTAATTAATTATTAGAATATTAACTTAAATTAGTTAATGTATTGAGAATTGTGTAAGTTATTTTTTTAAAAAAATAATTATACTTAATTTGAGCAGAATTAAATAGTGGCTAAAATATTATTTTTGTTTTCTGTTTACTTATTTAATTTATAATTGTTATATTTTTATTATTGGAGTTATATTGAAAATATTATTTAATACAAAAATGTTTAAGAAATATAAATTTTTTAATAAATAAAAAAAATAACCTGCTTCTACTAATTAAATAAGCGTAAGTTGGCATTTCCTCAATCTAAAAAAAAAGGGAATAATTTGATATAGGTCCTGTGGTCTTAGATTATTTGCATGCTAGTTCATATATTTTGAACATATCATTTAGGTTCGTAAGATTTTAATAATTTTACATTCTTCTTCATAGATATTCAATCATAGTATTTAGCCTTTATTTGGTTCATGTTGGGCATAATTATTTTTTAAATTTTTTTGTAAAAAAATATAATTTTTTTTTTAGATATATATATAGTGAGAAATAAAGTTAATTAATTGTGAAAATATTAAATAAAATTGATTGATGTATTGAAAATTATATATGCTAATTTATTTATTTTTTAAAATAGTTATGCTCAATTTGTTAATTTATTTTTTTAATTTGGTGATTAATGATTTATTATTATATTGTTTTTTTATAGCTTACAGTTATATATAATTTAGACTAATTATATAAAATATTAAAGTGTAAAGAGACTAAACATCAATAAATTGTCAACGTTAAAGATTTAAATGTTTGGATTTATAGTCTATGGATTATCGTGTAAAATTTTAAAGATCTACGTGCTATGATTTAAATCTATATATCAAAATATAAAAAATATTAAAATCTAAGGATCTATATGTAAGTTATTATTTTATTAATAGTAGTAGCATTCTGTGAAGGGGTTGCCAGGGGTTGACTTGAGAAAAATAATGTGCAATTTGAGAACTGTTGAAAGTATTGTAATTTAATGCAGATTTGACCTCCCTGAAATAGCTTTATAGCTATACATAAATTTTTTATTTTTATTATAATATATAAAAATAATAATTTCTCATCTAATTTCATATAGATAAAATTAATTTTTATATTTATTGTAATGTCTTTTATAATTTTTCTTTTCTAGATAAAAATTAATAATCTAATTTTATTTACAAAAATTTCAATTAATTTACCATTTATATATCTAAATTATCTTGATGACCCTCTCTAAATTCATTGCAAGTATATTTATTTCAAATTTAATTTTTTTTATATATATTTTAATTGCATATTTTTGCTTTTTATATATTAAAAAATAGAAATAAAATATAAAGTTATTAAAAAGGTTATTTTCAATACTCATTTAATTTTTAAAAATGTATATATTTATGTCATTCTAAATTTTGTTAAATAGTTACAATGCACTGATGAAATTTTATTTGTATCAGTCTCAAATATGTATTAAAATAATTAAATACGTGTTTTCACGATAAATTATTGTTTTTCATCGACGATAGTGTGATAGATAAATATATTTAATTTTAAATAAAATCGTAATAAAATATATAATTACTCGAAAATGCAGTTTTTGAAGTGAATTTTGTCACGTGATCACCTTCAAGCAACAAAATTCATTTATTTCTTTTTTTTTCATCCAACAACTTTAAATTAAAATTTTTTAAAAAAAATACTTCGCACCGTTCTATGAGTTAACTTGTTAATCATAATTTAAAATTTTAATTTAATAAAATTTAATCTATTAAATAATTCACAGAATTTAAATCTTAAACTATAAATTATTTATTTATTAAACTGTAAAGCAGGATTCTGCAAATAATATGGTACATATAAATATTTATTGACAAAAATTACTCCTTGATGGTCAATTGTCAAGCAGAAAATATGCTCAGAAAAATCGAATATTTTGATATAGGATATAAAATAAAATTGATAATTTTATTGAAAATAATTAAATATATAAATTAAAATATTATTTTTTTGAAACATTTACACGGTGGACACAGAAATTAGACTAATTTATGGATTTCGTCATAAATCTCAAAATATTACATATATCACATCTAAAATAGTTATTTTTCCATTTTTCACATCCTACGATAAATTCTATCAGAAAATTTAACTATAATTAAATCTCAGAAAGGTCTGATGCTCGCTCGTGATGCCCGCGTAAGAAGAAGATGCAAATAGCAGAGTGATGCTCGTGTGAATACGTTGTCGTCTCGCGAGAATATGTTGCTGCCAGAACCAATGCAGCTCCGCGATGCTCTAACATGAAGGTCGATGACTAAATGATGCGATCAATGGCTGAGATTTTGTTGAAATTTAACTATGATTAAATCTTCTGATAGAATCTCCTGCAGAATGTGAAAAATAAAAAAATAGTTGTTTTAGATGTGATACCTGTAATATTTTGAGATTTATGATGAAATCCGTAAATTAGTCTAATTTCTGTGTCCACCATGTAAATATTTCTATTTTTTTATATTAAAATTTTTATAAAATATAATAAAAATTTGTTTACTATTATTATTATTATTATTTAAATTAGTATTTTTTTTGTCCTTATTTTTGGTCATCGTTCCGACGTTCCAAAGCAGAATTTAAAAGCAAAAAATGCAAAAAGGTTAAAAATGTGTAACATAAAAATAATTTTCTAGAGGATTTACTGAGTGTTAACATAAATGATCCTTGAATTTGTGCTTTACCTTTCTTCATTTAGGTTCTAACTTTTATGCAGTGCCAATTAGAGGAACCTGATTGTAATTAATTTTTTTTATTATTTATTGAAGAGCAGCGTTCTTTTAATGTAGATTCAATTCATTGCTAAGAAAAATTTATTGCAGTCGAACAGCTTAATACGTGAATTTTACGGAAGTCATTCGGCATGCAACGCTTGAGTGCGGGTCCCACCATCACGAATCGGCATACGTAGCAATTTTTTTGGCATATGTATTATAATACATCTCATACGTAGTAAATATTATCACATAAATATTATAAAATATTTCATGCGTAGCAAATTGTATCATATATGTATTATAATACATTTCATACGTAATAATTTTGCTCATATATGTAGCAATTTTGTGATACATATATGAGTAAAATTACTACGTATGAGATATATTATGATACATATGTGACAAAATTGCTACGTTTGAGATGCATGATACATATGTGAACAAAATTGCTATATATGCTGAGCCGTGATGGTGAGACCCGCACGCACGCATCGCACGCCGAATGGCTTCCGTAAAGTCCACGTGTTAGGCTGTCCAACTGCAATAAGTTCTCCTTATTAAGGGGATTCAACTCTCATTGTCTTCTTTGAAAATTATAATCCCTTCTTATATAAGTTATGCATTATATTTTTTTTACCATATACTTGAATCAATTATGAAAATCAGATTAGACTACCAGGCTCGACTATGAACTGACACGCTATTCGGCCCAATTCGATATCAATAACAGATTATTTATCATACTTAATTAAACTATAATGAATTAATCTATTTTATATGATAGTTATTTTGAATATCGTTTAATAATTTAAATACTTTTTGAGTATTTGTTTTTTTAAATAGTGATTTATCTTTTCAATGATTGGTTCAAATGATCTATTTTTAATCGGGTTTGAATTTGAAAATACTATACTGAAAACTTAAAACCACTATCACTGCATCGTGGTTTTTCCGAAGAAACTCGATTTCATTCTAAAATTTTTTATCTTTTATTTCTTCTTTGATTTCTATTTCTTAATTTTAACTTTGCAATTCATTTGACAAAATTTTACGTCAATAATGCTAATGGCATGTATCGGCACGATCAATAATGACAGAGAGTGATATTTTTGTTATTAGTAACCGCATGTGATTAGTGAGATTAGTAGTTGTACAATATCGATAAAAGTTCTCCAATAACAAAATTTATGATAAAATTTAAAGAATCTTAAGGAGCATTTGATTTGTTGTTATCTTTGTGTTATATTATGTACTCTAAATGTCATCTTTTGATTAATAATTTTATAAGAGGGTAAATTGCGCAGGAGCTTCTGAGATTAGAATGGCACTGCAAATAGGTCCTACATTTTGAAAATCCTAAATTTAGGTCCATGAGTTTGTGTTTGCACTGTCATTTGATCCTTTAATTTAAATATCACTTTTTTGGATGGTCCAATTAGACAGTAACAGTTAAATTTGACTATTAGTCATATTTGTATGGACCAAAATGTCCTTATGACTTTCTCAAAATTTTTTAAAATAATGTGAAAAATGAGTAAAACTCTGAGGATAAAATAATAAAAACCAGCAAATTTCAGACGTGGGACCAAACGGCAGTGCAAACTCAAACTCGGAAATCCAAATTCATGCTTTTCAAAACGTGAGACCTATTTGCAATGTCATTCTAACCTCAGAAGCCCCTATGCAATTTACTCATCTTATAAT
This sequence comes from Apostasia ramifera, assembly GCA_019297695.1. NCBI lineage: Eukaryota > Viridiplantae > Streptophyta > Magnoliopsida > Asparagales > Orchidaceae > Apostasia > Apostasia ramifera. The sequence goes on along the minus strand of JAEMOT010003204.1, from coordinate 711,106 downwards.
TTTATAAAAAATTATTTATAGATGTCATTAAACTAAATAATTATTTTTTTTAGATAATATAACATAATGTCAAGATAACATTGAACCAAATGCTCACTTAAATATTTCAAACGTAGAATTCATGAGAAATTTGTTGTTACGTCTTCTCACATAATTTAAAGAGTACTTAATATTGTCAATAATTTATATTATTATTATCAATATAAATTCGAAGAATAAACATTATAAACTGTTGAAGAGCATTTGAATTTTTTAGTATAATTTCATTAAATTAATTTAATCATTTATATAAAAAAAACTAATTAGATTTTTACCCGTATGATACAAAAAATTTTAATATTTACTTATTAGATATCTTAAAGTTAAATATTATATGACATACACTCATTTATTTTAATTTTACATACACTTTTATATTTTATTTGAGTAAATCATACTTGAATTATATTTTAAATTAAATAATATTCGTAGGAATAAAATCTAACTCTCGGTATATCTCAAATCAAATCTAATCGTTCATCTAATTCTCTATTATTAAAATAGACATTTAATGAAATATTCTACATAGTTAACAGATTTAAATAATTTTTAACATGTAAGATTTGATTTAAGATTCATCGAAAGTTAAATTTTATTCTGATAAAATTTATTTAAGTTAAAACATAACTTAGGTATAATTTATTCAAATAAAATATAGAAATTTTTAAATAGAATATATTGGTTTTAAAATTAAAATAAATAAATATGTGCTATATAATATTTAATTTTAGTGTATCCAATAAATAAAAAATTAAAAGAAATTATCGTAGAGATAAAAAATTTAAAAATAATTTAATTATTTTTAATAAAATTTACATACATATAAATATATAAATAAATAACTATATATATATATATCTCTCTCTCTATTGCCAAGCTGGGAACGGAACACGATGCCTGTCAGACTTGCTGGCATTTCGAAACATCGTACTCATATTTTAATTTGTAATTTTGTTGACAGTAGTGAGCAGTCACATTACGTATTTTTTATGAGTTATAATTATTTACAGAGAAATATTTACCTTCTAACGGTAGTATATACATCTTGTACCGAAAAAAATATTAAGTTCTGACGCCGAACTATTTGGCGCTCATTTGGCGTTTAATTAGAGCCCATCACGTGTATAAAGGCCCACTTAAAATGCATGACGAATTCTTATTGTGTGACTCCCATGACCGAAGAGGGCAGGGAGTGATTGCCCGAGTGATGTCCTAAGAGAAAGAAATCACTGAAGTAAAATGCGACTCCTGACAGGCTTTTGGGTTAAATAATGAGGGGTGAGAGTAGCACAGAAATGAATAATCCCATATCAAAAATAGAAGAAAATTCTGAGTTGTATAAATAGATAACATAATTTCAAATAGTAGAGACTGTATAAATTCTGACCTCCTGAAAAGCACTCAAGTCACACAATTTAAACCCACTAAATATTTCTTCTCAGATAGGGATATAAATGAGTTGAATAAGGGTGAACTTATCTCATTTTCAATTTTAAACTTTTAAATTTGAGTCAAATTTGATCTTATTGAGTTACACTTATCTAAGATCAAGTAAAAATTCAAATTTATTCGAGCTAAATAATCGATTTTATATAATAGGCAAAAATATATTTCACGTGAAAATTGTTATAAATAATACATATATATATATATATATACATATCTTAAAATTTTTAAATATATTACATATATCGAGTCAATTTCAAGTTATTTCTATCCTATTTCAAGCAAATCAACTTCAAGTTACGAGAAATTTGATTCAAATTTGAGTCTAGCTAAATTCGACCATGATATGCATCTCAAATAATTAATAAATAAATTAAAATATTTTATTTTAGGCCTTACATTTGTTAAATTATTTAGTGTATTAGAACATGATCTGCTGAATAATATAATGAATTAAAATTTTAAATTATAATTTATCAATTTATTTCCAGTAATTGAATTTTTGTGGCAATAATACTCAAATTAATTTTGCCTGCAGCAATAGTGCCACATAAAATACTAATTTACATTAATATTTGGAATTATAGCCTTACTTTTATTTATATTAGTCAATTTTACATTAAATAAATTTATTACTATTAATTAAGAAAAATGTTTAAAAAATGTTTATCATTTGTTTTCTAGAATTTGGGGTAATTATCAGGAATATTTGACATTTTAATTAAGATTAAGTCATTAACACAAAACAGTCCTCATAAATAAATAAACAAAATTTTTTAAAAATCTCATAATTAATTTATGGGAGGAATGCTTAAAATAATGAGATACAAGCTTTACACTACTAACTTTAAACTTAAATAAAAATAACATAAAATCGAAGATAAATTAAAAATTGATTTCATCGTATCGTGTTAGATAACAAAAAAAAAAGAAATAAAAACATTACTGAATAATTTAAATATTTCTAAAAATGGCTTCAATTATTCGACAATTATTTTCAAGAAATACTCAATAGTAGTATGTTTTCGTAATTATTAACACATATATGCACATCACGCATTAATTGATTCTCAAATTGATATCTTTTAAGCATCACTTCTTTGTGATAAGTGACAACCACAACCGTCTAATGAGTTTGGATTCGATTAAATTGCTGATATCTATTATTGAAAATGATATTACGTGCAGGTGACTTGATGCTGGCCGCTCAATCATTGTTCGCTACGTATGCACAAGGCCCCACCCGATGCATGACGGGTGGTAACTAGGTGGCCAAATATTCAGTCACTCAAACCCAAAAATCGATTCTATTATTCCTTCTATTCAATTAATGATTAAATTGATTGAGCAATTACTATAAAAAAAATTAATTAAGCAATTATTTCAAAACTGAAAACTATAAAAAAAAAATTATGTCAATGTGTGCATGCCTCCTATTTATAAATTTGATATAGGTTTGGGTGATTAATTAAACCTTGATTAATATCCTACACATTTAATTTTAAAATAAATATCATTTAATTCTTTGAAGCGATTAGATAATATCACATACATTCATGATCTTCAAAATATTTCATCTGACACCCATAGTTTTTAAAATATTTTCATTAACAAAAAATTATAAATTCATCGTTTACTCTTCCCTCTCTCTCTCTCTCTCTCTCCCTTTTTTTCGATCCCTTAGTTATATATGGTGCCATCATCCCCGACTCCCCGACTACACGATGACATGCGTAATGCATCAATACACAACGCTTTGAGGCCGGTGCTCACAACTACTTGCACGTTGCAGTAGCACGATCTGCCTGCTCAATTTTGTACTTTTTAAATTTGAAATATTTATATCAATCTTAAAAATCTAATTGAAAATTATTTTAAGACTCATAGAACTTTTGTGAAGTCTGATGACAGAAGAAAAAAAAGACGAGTGATTGCCGTGGTGATGTTCATATGAGTGAGTCAAAATCACACAGAAAATGAACTGCTCTTCTCAGGTTTTTAGGAAGAGGAGCAAAATAAATGAGTAGTATCATGTCGAAAATGAAGAGAAATTCTAAAGTTGTATATGTAGATAATATTATACTAAATGGTAGAAACGTCTTATAAGATAAAGCCGTAAAGCTAATGATAAGAAACTCTATAGTCAAGCATAATTGAGTTGGAGTAGCACTAAGATGGTGATCTCTTGAAAATTACTTAAGTTGCGTCATTCTTAGAAACTAAGACAAATTTATATTTGGATTATAGAATATTACAACTTTATTAGTGGTTAATTCATAATATTTGATGATTTCGAAGTTCGCCGGTTCCCAAATTTAGCCAATAAATGGTAAGTGCCCACAAAGTTAATTAATTGTGTTCAAATCGATCGAGGTTAAGTCAATATTTTCAAAAGTTAACTAAATTTTTAAAAATTGAACAAGCTTCTCCTTCGTACATAGCGGGTAAAAGTGTGAACAGGTCGCACATATGTTAACTCGTAATGCACTCGACATCGAGAATCAGAAAGACTGAATTGATCCTTACCCTCATTCCTTATCTACTCCTATTAAAAATGGTGCAATAAAACGTATTAACTCAATTGTTTAAATAAAAAATATATATCACCTTCCTATTACTTAGGGTTGTGATAGTTTAATAATTTAAAAAATATAATAAATAATATATAAGCAAACTAGGTATTATGAACTAAATTTAGTTTGTGATGACTATGAAAGTAGAACTTCATTTATGCATGTTGATCGAGCCGATCAACGAAAGATTGGGACAGTCCAACGAGCTATAATAAGAAATCTTGACTGTAGATCAAGTCGATGATTGGATGATTCGGTGACGATTGAACTGAGGATCGGATCATTCAATGTGAATCGAGCATTTACAATAGATTTTGAATTGGATTTAAAATTGATGCGGATGTCCCCTCCTCCTCTGTTTCTGACTACTACTACTGCAAAACAATTACTTTGAATCATTATTTTGCCTAAAGTTGATCATTACAGTGTATTTATAAAAATACATTAATAATTTATATTTCTCAAAATTAAAAAATAAAATAAAATAAAATATTTATATTTATGTTTTTATAAAGTGAGAACTTTGGATTAGATACAAATATCATTTGATTCAACAAAACTTAACCCAAAAGACATATAGCCCGAGTTTAGCAACCACTATCATTAGTTAAATCAGTGAACTTTTTTGGAGAAGAAAGTTCTGAGGCTGAAGAGGCTCCCATGGCTGGTGCTGGCCTCAGCGGTGCAGTCACCGCCGGTGACACTGACCCCATCGCTGTCCTCAGTCCTGAGGCTCACCGTGTTCCCATACCCGATGCAGCTGTTCACCTTCAGGTTCAGAACACGTGGTCCGCCTCCGTCACCGGAGGCGGGGCCGGAGGCGGAGGACTTTCCGGACTTCTCCTTGGGGGCGGCGACGGCCGGGCGGCGGATCTGCCAGACTGGGCTAGTCCGGCCGAGGTGGACTCCTCCACGGCCGGGGCTAGCGGCCAATCTTCGGTTGGTGCCACTGCCGCCGACGAAACCGACGCCGACGGCGGGCTTCGAGGACTCGCCGCGCGAGTTGCTCCGGGAGCACGGGGCGCTGCTGACCTTCCGGACGGCCGTTCGAGCGCGGCTGCTGCCGGCGACGGCGTTGCCGGCGGAGCGGCTCCTGGAGAACGGCCAAATGTTGATGTTGAGCTCAGCGGAGCTGCCGCCGGCGTTCCCCTTACGCGCTTTCTTCCTGTCCTTTTCCTTCTCCTCAGGCTTCTTATCCGACACCACTCTGAACAGGTCTTTCCATCGCCGGGAAACGGAGGACGGCGCCGAAGAGGACGACGAGGATGACCCAGCCAAGAGAATGGAAGCCGGCGGAACCAGGGGCGGCGCAGGCGGGAAGGTCGGCGGAGAGGGCGGTGGGTCAGGGGAGGGTTGTACGGCATGGTCGGAGCGGGGGAGGGAGAGGAATTGCAGGGGGAGGAGAACGCCGTCGGAAAAAAGCTCATCGGCGGTGAGCATCTCCGGCGAAGGACAGAAGGGGTTGCGAACCACCGAGAACTCGAACTCCGGCGACGAAGCACTGCTGCTCCGCCGCCTCTGCGCTTCCACCTCCATTCTCTCTCTCTCTCTCTCTCTCTCTCTCTCTCTCTCTCCCTCCCTTTCTCTCTGAAGAGCAATGGGTGCGTGGAAATGGGAAAAATGGTAATATAATTCTCACTTTGAGCACATGGGGAGGAGGGCCCGCGGCCATTAATGGCGGCAATCAATGAAGAAGATGGGGATGCGAGAAGGAGAGCGACTGCTACAGCGACAGAGATTTGTACCTTTTTTTTTTTCTCTTTAGATGTTATTAAAGAAGAAGATAAACAGAGGTGGAGATTAACGGATATGCTGTGCTGCCAACCTTATGGTCGGTAGGAGGAGGAGGAAGAAGATAAAAGGAATAGGAGAAGCGTGGAGGTGAAGCAGACGGTGGAGACGTGGCAGGGGAGTGGAGATCGTGTCAAGATGGATAGTGTTTAAAATCACGGGCAACTCTTTGTGGAGGAGTGCACTTGGCGGTGATAATAATATGTGATTTGAATTTTTTTATGGGACTTCAATGTAATTTTTTTTAAAGAAAAATTACTTTTATGTTTTTAACATAATTTCACTTAAATTTATGAAATTAGAAATATTTAAATCCCTACTTTTATTATAATTATCAAAGAGCTCTTTTTATATTTTATTATTAAAATTATTAAATTACTCTTCCATTCTCTCTTCCTCTCTCTCCCGGCTCCTCCTTTCTAAATCTCATTCTCTGTTCAAAAATAAAAAATAGATTTAATTTTAAATTTTAAAATTTAAATCAATTAAATTAGATTATAAATTAAAAGTCAAATTAATTAAATAAAATTATGTTCATTTAGTTTAGATCGATTAAAATCACAATTTTTTTTATTGAGCTAATTATCTCGATAATTTATAATGATTAAAACAATATAATGTATCACTGCAAAATTTATAATGGCATAGACTAAGAATCTAATCCTAAAAAAATAAGTATCATAATTTTTTTTAAAAATAATGAATAATTTATATTATTTTATATACATTATTACGTGATGGTATATAATATTACAGTTCATTTAGTTAGTTCAATTTTCAAATACAACAAACCGAATTGAAACTATTTAACAAAAAAGAATAATTATCAAAATATTAATAAAACCAACATATTCTAAACTAAACAAAATCAATTAAATTTAATCAATTCAGTTTAATTTTTCGATTTAAACAGACTATTGCTTTCATAATTGAGATATCTAGAAAGAGAGAGTCCCGCCCCCGAGACGGCTAAATGTGGTTAAGCTGGGTAAGCTTCACGGATGAGGTCAAAAATTGTCACCTCTAATACCGTAGCTTAATTTAAAACTTTAAAGAATATTAAATATTAAACATTGGTTCAATTAATTGGGAGTTAATGTTTAGTTTAACTAAACTAAAATGAAATGTGAAATTTTTAAAAAATTAAAGTTCATCAAATCAGTTTTGACGTAAAGCTAAGTCATTTGTTGGAGGAAAAACTGCACTTGATTTGCTTAACGGGCCGTCAAATCGTCTCATAGGCCCACTTAAAGAAATGCAGATGGGCCTAATCCCTTCAATTCATCCAAGATTGATGAGCCTTCAATGAGCGTCATTTTTATTTTTATTTTGAATGAACAATAAGCGTCAGCTTTAGGATTAAAAGATTAAGGGTAAATTACACCCACGTCTCTAAATTTAATACTTAATAATGCACAAATCTATATTTTTAAAATTATAACATCAGGGTCTCTGAGTTTTAATAAATTATCAAATGGATCTTTTTTATTATTTATTATTAATTTTTTTAAAATTACCATTATACCCCTCCCCTTCTCTCTCTCTCCTCCCGATCGCACACCCCGCGCGAGGCCGTGTGTGTGAGGATCGGGAGGAGAGAGAGAGGGGAAGGGATATAATGATAATTTTTAAAAAAATTTAATAAAATAAAATATTAAAAATTTATTTGATAATTTATTAAAACTCAGGGACCCCAATGTTAAATGTGAACTTGTGCGTTATTAAGCCTTAAACTCAAAGATCTGGGTGTAATTTATCCAAAGATTACTTCTATTTGTATTTCTCAAATAATTATTGCCTATGTTTCAAGCACGAGTAAAAAAAAAATTTGAGGAAGAATATAATTTATATATTTCAATAAAAAAAAGTTTAACATACTATTAAAATAATATTCGCTTCAAATGCAATAATATGTTGTATTTCTCTGGTATAATTTATGGCAGTTTGAAATTCTAGTATCATCCAGCGCATATGCACCTAAGGAAATTGGCACAATTACAAAAGGAACGTACAATTTGTTTTCTTTTTAATATGGGAAAGTACAATATTCTTTTTTATATATGCAGGAAAGTACAGTGTTCGCCAGGCCTAGAGCAGATCAATGCACATAAATATTTGGTTAAATTACATTTTGGGTTTCTGAGTTTATGTTATATTATTAAGAATATTCATATTTTTAAAATTTTAGCATATGAGTCTTTATGTTTTAATATAATTATTAAATAATTTTTTTTTTAATTTATTATTAATTTTCTTTAAAATATCTATTCTACCCTCTCTCTTCTTTCTCTCTCACCTCTCTCACTCTATATTTTTGGCAGGGCTGCTAGCGGCAAAGCGGAGGCGGGGGACACGCACAAGTTTCGGTGGCCCATCCCCCTACACTCACCATCTCTCTCTCTCTCTCGCCTCTCCCGCACTCTGGCGAGTGATGACGGCCAGTGGCCCCCTCCCCCCTCTCTTTTCCTCTTCATATTCTCCCTCTCGCGTGTGCTCTCTTTCATCCTTACCCTCTCTTTTTTTCTCTCACTCTTTGTCTCTGGCGAAGCCGCTAGCCTCAAAGCTGGCGAAGGAACTCCCTTCAGTGAAGGGGGCCAACGTCCTCCTCCCATCTCTCTCTCTTTCTCTGGCAGGGATGTGTGCATCACAAAGAGGGAGAGAGAGAGAGGGAGAGAGAGAGAGAGAAAGGAAGAGTAGAATAAGAATTTTTTAAAAAATTCTCAATTTAATAATTATATTAAAACTCAGGAATGCAATTATTAAAATTTTAAAAATATAGACTTATATAATAATATAGGACAAATACAAGAACTCAGGTGTAATTTACACTAAATATTTATAACATAGTCACATAAAACTGTGATCAGAATTCAGAACGGCTTACGTACGGTACCTAATTAAGCGGCGAGAAATCTATGCAAACTCAGTGTGAAAAGGCAAAAACAAATAATGTACCAATAAATTCACCCTTCTAGCACTTATATGCATTAGAATCCCAATAAAAAAATGTAAATATCATACAGATCTCTCGAGTTTTAGTTAATATAAAATAAACTCACGATTTTAAAAATCTTTCAATGATCAAGGTCTTTGAAGATGAGATTAATATTTCAATTAAATTTTTTACTTTGAAATAAAATTTGTATTATCACCTACATCCCAATCATTGCAGCGTGAACTGACGAACCGTCTACGGTTGCTGCATGCTTAAATCTTTCAATGTCCACAGGCGGCCGCACGGCCGGCGCGCGTGCGCGGGATCGGGAGGAGAGAGAGGGGCAGGGGGTAAAATGGTAATTCGAAAAAAATTTAATAATAAAAAAAATAAAAAAGACCCATTTGATAATTTATTAAAACTCAAGGATCTCGATGTTATAATTTTTAAAACGTGGACCTGAGCATTATTAAGTGTTAAACTCAGGGACCTGAATGTAATTTGCTCTATTTTATATAATATTCCATACAATTCTAATTATATTAATTAATTTTATATTATCTTATACATATAAATATTTAATACAATTAATTTTATTTCTTATCATACACAAATGTGAAAAAGAAAAATTAAATTTTTCATCAATTTATATTGTTTTTCCTTCACCCAAACAAACCCATTCACATGCTGATGAAGGTCAGATCCGAATTAGATTCAATGTTGCCAGACAATTCGAGGATGCCTGCAAACTCCATCAACTAGAACGACTTCATCAATTGTCATTCTCCTTACCGGACGCCCTCCAACACCATTGTCGCCGCATGGCATTGGCTTTCTTCTCCTTAGGTGTTCATGGGGTACTCGTATCACATGCTCAAGCTCGAATTGAAAACAAGTTTTAGAACATGGCTAACCTCTTGGGCTAGCTATAAAAAAAGTTGAGTTTGAGCGAGTTAACCCCATTTCGAGTTTTAGATTTTCAAGTTTGAGTTGAGTTTGATTCAATTCGAGATATAATTATCCGAGTTCCAGTAGAGTTTTGAGTTTATTCGAGCTAAATGATCAGTCTTGTGTAGCAAGCAATAATGTATTTCAAGTATTAAAATTGGTATAGTAAATAACAATATGTATATTTGAAAATATACATTAATATCTACTTTAAATATATTACATAAAAGTGTGATATTATATTTAAAAATAGAGATATTTACATGATGGACACAGAAATTAGGCTAATTTACGGATTGCACCATAAATCTCAAAATATTACAGATATCACATCTAAAACAGCTATTTTTTCATTTTTCACATTCTGCAGTAAATTCTATCAGAAGATTTAACTATAGTTAAATCTCAATAAAATTTCACTCATTGATCATATCATTTAACCATCGACCTTCATGTTGGGCATCGCGGAGCTCTAGTGGTTCCGACGGTAGCGTATTCATGCGATGCAGCAGCATATTCTCGCGAGGCGATAGCTTAATTATTCACTCGAGTATCACTCTGCTATTTGCATCTTTTTCTTACACGGGCATCGCGAGCGAGCATCGGACCTTTTTGCATCTTCAGAGTCCTGTCGCTGGCGGCCTCAGAAAGGTCTGATGCCCGCTCGCGATGCTCGCATAAAAAGAATATGTAAATAGTAGAGTGATGTTCGCGTGAATATGCTGTCGCCTTGCGAGAATACATTGCCGCCTCGCATGAGTACGCTGCCGCCGGAACCAATGAAGTTTCGCGATGCCCTAACATGAAGGTCGATGGTTAAATGATGAGATCAATGACTAAGATTTTGTTGAGATTTAACTATGGTTAAATTTTCTAATAAAATTTATTGCAGGATGTAAAAAATAAAAAAATAACTATTTTAGATGTCGTAACTGTAATATTTTGAGTATGGTGAAATTTGTAAATTAGCTCAATTTTTGTATCTACCATGTAAATATCCCTTAAAAATATCGAGTTGAGTTCGAGTTGTGTTGATCCCATTTTGAGCAAGCTGACTTCGAGTCATAAGAAATTCGATTGCGTTGAGCTAAACTCGAGCAAGTTCAAGCAAATTTTATAGCCCCTCAATGTGAAATCATTCCATATTTTTCTCTCAAATCTCATTGAAACGTTTTCTATAAGTTAAATGCAGGTTTTCTATGAAACAAAGAACAACAAATTAAACAGCATCTTTCTAAACAGTGATATCTAGGGAGAGAGAGAGAGAGAGAGAGTGAGAGCGAGACTGACAGAGTGAAAGCTGCACTCAGCTTTAAGACATCTCAAGCTTTCTGTAACATCATGGTCAGATCTACCCATCCTGGCTTCCTCTACAAAGACCCATAGACGTCAAATATAATAATATTTCACACCCAAGAGAGAGAGAGAGAGAGAGAGAGAGAGAGAAGCTTATTTGCTAACAGTAGAAAGGTAAGTAAAGAGAAAGCAAAAACCTGCCAATTGAGAAGAAAATAATTCAATACGTGGGACCTCTTCATGTATTATGATTTCTATGAAATATTAGAAGCCAGAAATTGCCCATTCGGCGATTTGGGAACAGCAGAACTCAATCTACGCAGAGAACCAGCAAACACGTACAGTAAAGAAGAATTTTTAGAGAGAGAAATAAAGAGGCCGGGCGGCTAAGAGAAATACATTTCATTCACTCATTCGTCTTCTTCGATCATTACAGCTTGTAGTGGTTCGGGTTTTGCAGTAGCTGAAGTACACTGTTGAAGGGAAAGAAGAGAGAGAAAATGAAGTTGGAGATATTATCAAAGAAGAGGTCGCTCTCGCATTAAATAGGCCACAGCCTGGCATGGGCTTAGGGTTATAAGGGCTCGACTAGTTTGCAAATTATTTGACAAATCTCAGCTTTGATTCCATTCAATATGTGCTTGATTTCATCTTCTGGCTAGTGAGGACTCACCGTCTTTTACCGCTAACTTCTTTTTTGCGGGTTAAACTCGAGATGATGCGAGTGACGGCTAGGCCGGATAGCAATAACAAAAGGAACAAACAAGTTCAAATTGAGATTCTGATTCTTTGGCCCTGTGTGGCAATGGGCTAATTAAAAATTATGGCTAAAATTAGCCATGGCCAAAATCTTAAATTTATTTTTAAAAAATTTTAAAAATTATTTTATATCTCATCCCACATAAATTTTAACATTAAACAATCACTTTATTTCACATCTAACACAATTCTCAATAAATCAATCAACTTTATTTCACATTCTACACAATTTTTAATATAACCAACTCACTTTATTTCATATCATACATATTTTTCAAAAATAACTAAAAATTTCAACTAAATTTTCTTTTTTTTCTTCTTATTACCAAACAGAGCCTTTATTATTAATAATAGAGAGCAAGGTTTTGAAAATCAGACTAGTTTTAAAAATGGTGAAACAGATCCTATTTGGAACTGGCTAAAAAAAATAGTTTATTCTAGCTATGGCCATAATCTTAAATTTATTAAAAAAAAACTTCAAAAATTATTTTCTATTTTATTCTATACAAATTTCAACATTGAACAATCACTTTTTTTCACATTCAACACAGTTTTTAATATAATTAACTCACTTTATTTCACATCATACACATTTTTCTAAAACTTTTCACAAAAAATTTTCAAATTATCTTTTTTTCCTCCAACCAAATAGAGCCAAAGATTCAGGGTTTTATGGTTTAACTGGAGTTGAACTAGTGTATGTCCGTATAAATTAATAATTTAATAAAATTATATAATATAATTTTGTAATAATATGAATAATAAATAAAATGTATCATAAATAAAAATATAATTTCATGGTTATATTAAAATAACTCAAATTTAATGCCATTAAATTTTTAAATATTATTAAATAATAAAAAATGTAAAATTGTTCTTATAAATAAGAAAAGGTAGTGAGTTATTCATTAAAAAAGAATTAATTAATAATATAAATAATGTCATTTTTATAAATTATAAATAATAGACTCCAATTTTATATATATTAATAAAATTTTCACAAAATAAAAAATTAAATAATAATAAAAAGAATGTCATTTTTGTAAATTATAAATAATAGATAAATTTTACAAATATTAACAAAAAGAGTACAAAATAAAAAAAAATTCTTTTCCCCACCTTACATGAATAATGAGATTTAATTCCACATTGCTAAGGGGTGGCAATGTGGTATGAAATCCTCTTTATATTATATTATTAGGGGGTGACATAAATAAAAAAGCATGTGGTCCAACCAGTTCGGCTGAATGGTCAACTAGTTTTCCAGTTTGACTGTGCCAGTTCAATCTTGGTTTAATATAGGGCCGATTTTAAGACTCGGTTGAATTGACTAGACCACCAGTACATCGTTCAACTGGTTGAACAGGTCGGTCCAATCTAATTTTTGAAAACATTACTAGAGAGCACATAACACTAAGGCACATGAGCGTAGACGAATACTAGTATAAAGTGCTGTTGCTTGGGAACAAGTGTTTCAATTGAGAAAACTTAATTAGAAACCATGAAAGGGCATTCATCATAAGTGGCGACAAAAAGATAATTATGATGCAACCCATATATATAGCTTAATAGTGGGCTAAAAGGGATTGAATGAATTACTTATACCACACGAAGCAAAACAAAATAGACGGCATATGATTAGAAAGTAATTCATTAATTGTAGAATCTTAAGTAGATCCAAGAATTCTTCAGCAAAGAAGAAACAAGAAATAGGAAGCATCCAACTGGTAATCCGTTAAGAAAAATACTTGGGTTCGAAGAGCTCGCCATATCACCTTTTCATACACCAATTAAATGGCGACAGCTGGCAGCGGGCGGCCCACTGCAGTTGGGTTCGGAGATCGATGTGCTTGTTATAGGTATGAAAGTGCTTGTTATAGACATAAATATACTTATTATAGACATAAAAGTGCTTGTTATAGGCATAAAGGTGCTTGTTATAGGCTGTTATAGGCATAAAGGTGCTTATTATAAGCTGTATAGGCATAAATGTGCTTGTTATATGCATAAATGTGCTTATTATATGCATAAATATACTTGTTATAAGCATAAATATATATAACTAAGCACCTTTATACCTATAATAAGTATTTTTATGTCTATAACAAACACATTTATGTCTATAACAAGCACTTTTATACCTATAACAAGCACTTTTATACCTATAACAAGCACATCGATCTCCGAACCCAACTGCAGTGGGCCACCCGCTGCCAGTTGTTGCCATTTAATTAGTGTATAAAATGGTGATGTGGCGAGCTCTCCGAACCCAAGTATTTTTCATCCGTCAGAAGGCGCTATTTGCAATGGATGGTTTGTTCTAGGGAGCAAAAGATCTGGTCTTTCCATTGGGAAAGATCTGGTACTAATCCACTGGCATCAGACTTTTGGGATGATTTTTTTTTGAATTCCAAAGCATGCTAATGCAACATTACACTAACATTCCCGTATCTTCTTGTAATTGCAAAATCACACAAATATTTAGGGTAAGGAAAGTGACACTTTTTTTTTGGCTCATTTTACTATAGAGAGCAATTTTATTTGTGTGAGGGAAATACATCTCCCATTAATCTCTTACAACATCCACATCATGTGCATGACTAGATGCATTGTTTTATTTTGCACTTGTTATTTTGTTTAATGTTAATAATCTCCATCACTTTTCAAAAATTTAAAAAAAAATTAATTTTGTATCATTTGAAAATGAATTTAGGGAGCATTTAGTTCGTTGTTATCTCGATGTAATTTCATAATACTTTAGATTTCATTTGTTGATTAATAATTCTGTAATCTTATAGAAAATTATTTATAGATGTCATTAAATCAAATAATTATTTTCTCCAGATAACATAACATAACATCACATAATATCAAGATAATATTGAACTAAACACTCTTTTAATTAAATTGCTCAAAATACACAAAGTATTATTGATGAGGTACACAAATATATATATATTATTAACACGTGGTTCCTGCGCTGCATCCTGACTGAACACGTGGCGCCTGACAGGCCTGTACTTGATTGGTTATTGACTGACTCAGCTTCAGGTTTTGCAGGACTCTTGACCCAGGTCAAACATCGGGCACGAGGGTTCAACCTACCATCGTCCACGACGACCCAGGATTAAACTTCGTAACCTCGGGCACGAGGGTACGAGGGAACGTCTGTCACAATCAACTTCACCTAACCCCGTCGCCCGCCGTACGGACACTCTTCCCAAGAGAGGGTACTAGTATTTAAAGCTATCGTCCTTCTCAGACAGCGGCGGACCTCTCCGGTGATAGACGGAACGGCAAGCGGAGCCTGCACATCATCTTTTCTCCGGAAAATCAAGATAAGGCTACACCTTCCCGCCGGCTATAAATATCGCTGAACAGTTCTTCTCAAAAGAGAAGGATGGACGCAGAGACAGAAACGAAAAGTGCAGTTTCTCATTGTATCAGGACCCCAACTGAGGAGCTCCTTTCTTCTTCTTCTTCTTCTTCCTCTTCCCTTCTCTAAAAAAGCATTGTACAAGCCTTCAGGGCTATCCTTTTCCCATTAGTAAATCTCTTTGCTGATCGACCGGTGGACGTAGGGGATTTCCTTCCTGAACCACCTTAAATCTTCGTGTGCTTTTCTGGTTGCTTTGGACTAATCTTCTCCCTGAGCCTTCATTAACAGGCTCGCCCCCTCATTGCGTGCCGCCGTCTCCCGGAACTCTCTTTCTTTGGTGTTTCCTGGGACCCCCACATCCTACGTTAACATCTTCTGGTGCTTTCATTGAGACTTGGGAAGATGGTAGCTAGAACGCGCAAAACCAACTTTGCTGCCCGCAGTATACATGTAGGAGAACCCTCTGTCCGGGTGCCAGACGACGGAGCCTCGACTTCCACTTCCCGGCGACGCGCCGGATCTGCCTCCTCTTCCAGAGGCACCCATATTTCAGAGCTCCAGGGGATGCTCGCAAACCTCATTGACATGGTTACCGGTCTTACGGCGCAACAGGCCATTATCCTCAGACAGACCCAGCCGGTCTGTGCGGTACTTCCTCCCCCGCCGGTAGTGGCGGTCCCTGTTCCTCGCCCGCCGGTATCGGCGGTCCCTGCTGCCCCGCCTCCGGTTGCGGCAATTCCAGAGGTAATTCCGCCACCAGCAGCTGCCCCGGCTCCGCCCCTTCCGATTCCCGCGACGGTCGAAGTCCCTGCACCGGCGCCCCAAGCCGCACCACTCTCCATCCAATCCTCTGGTTCCTCCAGACCACCCATACGCCCTTTCCATTTTCAGGAGGTTCATAAAAACCCCCTTCCACCTTGTCCACTACCACAACCTGCCTTTCTTCCACCTGCTTTTCCTCCATTTCTAGCCGGAAGAGACCCCCTCTTTCCTGGCGCTCAGGCTCCTCATTACGGATCTGATCCCTTCTTTGGGCCAATGGACGGAAATGCCCCCTTTTTCGAAGCCATCCGTTTGGCCCCTGTCCCAGAAGACTTCCGGCCACCCAGGTTAGAGGTTTACAGAGGCGCAACAGACCCCCGTGAGCATGTGCAGGGGTTTGAGGCCGCCGTCCGATATCGCCGGCCGGACGAAGCCACCAGGTGTCACCTCCTGACCAACACACTGAAGGGGGCAGCATTCAGCTGGTTCATCAATCTGCCCCGGGGTCACATCACCTCCTATGAGCATCTGAAGTGGGAGTTGATCGCCCGTTTCATAGGGCGGACCCGTATGGTCGTGTCCGACATGGTCCTCGCCAATATCAAGCAAGGCGAGAGAGAGAACCTTCGGGACTACAACAACCGCTTCTTCGCCGCTGCAGCAGAAGCCGAAGACGTAGAGCCTGCAGTGGCCATGCATAACTTCCAGAGAGGGCTCAAGGTAGGGGATTTGTCCAAATCCCTACAGTTGGCCAAACCTCGGAGTTACCCAGAGCTGGTGGCCAGGGCCAGCCAGTTCATGCTACTAGAGGATGCTGAATCCTCCCCCGCAGGCATTTTCGGGGAAAGAAACAAGAGAAAACATCGGGGTGTCGAACCCCCGGTTACGAGGATGCAAATGGCCAGACCCCGCGATCGACAAGGGGAGAGGCCCCGGCAAGGTCAACCCCCGAAACTTCTTCTATCTAGGCCACTCCCCGAGGTTTATGCGGCAGCCATTAAGCAGGGCTGGATTAGGCCCACTGGACCTAAACCGGCGCCACCACCTGGAGTGGATCCCAATGACTACTGCGAGTTCCACGGGAACTATGGGCACAGGCTTCACCGCTGTCGAGGCCTCAGAATCCTGCTCAAGAAACTGCTGAATCAGGGCAAGCTTGAGGAGTTCATGCAGATGGCTCCGACCTTCACTGCCGCCCAGAAAGGGAAAGCTCCCGAAACTGCTGAAACCCCAGCCAAGGCCCTACCACCCGCAGGCCCTAGACAGCAAGGACGCCCTTATCCTCCAGCCACCAAAACTATCAATACTATCTTTAGCATTGATCCAACCGCTCAGCGCCAAGAAGCAGAAGTTGGCGGCATCTCTGAGCACCATGCCTCATCCATCCCCCTTACATTCTGCAGTAAAGATCTCCCCCAGCAGGGCAACTTGCATAACGATCCGATAGTGGTCGTTGCCCGCATAGCCGACTTCGATGTCCGGCGGGTACTCCTCGACTCTGGGAGCGCCGCCGACATCCTGTTTGAATCCGCCTTCCTACAGATGGGACTCAAAGAGACTAACCTCCTCCACACTGGGACTACCTTACTCGGTTTCTCCGGTGAAAGGGTCCAACCCCTTGGATTCATTACTCTCCCCGTCTCCTTTGGCGATGACAACGGCCACGCTATGAGCATGGTGAACTTCGCGGTCATCAGAGCTAAATCAGGCTACAACGCCATCCTGGGGAGGACAACTCTAAACTCCTTCGGGATGGTGATTTCCACGCCCCACCTGTGCGCGAAATTTTCGACCTCTAGCGGCGTTGTTACCATCCGAGAAGACGCAATGCAGGCTACCCGCTGCTTTCAGATAGCGGCGCAGCTTTTAGTCGATCAAATGGATCCCAGGGAAACCCAACCGATCACACCGCAGGAGAGGGTCATCAGCATAGCCTTAGGAGGTGAAGGCTCTTCCAAAATTATAAATGTTTTATCTTTCCTAAATGAGAAGCAGCAGGCAGAAGTTACTGCCTTGCTTTCGGACTATATTGATGTCTTTGCGTGGTCTCCTAAAGATGTTACAGGCATGGACAGAGCTGTTTGCGAACACCACTTGAATGTGTCTCAGGCCGCCGCCCCGTGGCACAAAAGAAGAGAGTAATGGCCGGGAAAAGACAGGATGCCATCAAGGAGGAAATTACAAAGCTGCTGGGAGCTGGTTACATCAGGGAAGTACAATATCCCTGATGGCTGACCAATGTTGTAATGGTGAGAAAGGCCAGTGGGAAGTGGAGAATGTGCATAGACTTCAGGTCGTTGAATCAGGCCTGCCCTAAAGACACTTACCCCCTTCCTCGTATCGACGCAATGGTAGACCGAACCGTCGGGTACGAGGTTATGAGTTTTCTGGATGTCTTCTCTGGGTATCACCAAATCTGGATGGCCAAGGAGGATGAAGAGAAGACAGCTTTTATCACTGACTACGGCACCTACTGCTACAGGGTCATGCCCTTCGGTCTCAAAAATGCCGGTGCCACCTATCAGCGTATGATTGACAGGTTCTTTAAGAATCAAAGGGGAAGGAATCTCGAAGCCTATGTAGACGATGTCCTGGTCAAAAGCAGGACTTTAACAGAGCACCTCGGTGATCTCAGGGAAACACTCGACACTCTTCGGAGGTACAACCTCAAGCTCAACCCTGCTAAATGTACCTTCGGCGCAGCTTCAGGAAAATTCTTAGGATACTTGGTCTCCATCAGAGGGATAGAGGTCAATCCCGATAAAATATCGGCCATTCTGAGCATGCCCTCCCCAAAAATGGCGAAAGAGGTCCAGAAGCTAGCAGGGCGGATCAACAGCTTGGGCAGATTTATCTCAAAAGCCGGTGATCGTTGTTCCCCTTTCTTTCGGTGTCTGCGCAATAGTAAGAAAGGACTCTGGGACGGCGGGTGTGAAGCTGCCTTCACCGAACTGAAGAAATACCTAACCTCGGCCCCGATGTTAATGGCGCCAAAGGAAGGAGCGGTCCTCTCTCTTTATTTGGGAGTATCTAACACTGCGGTCTCTGCGGTACTCCTAGACAGCGAGAAGGGGGTTCAACATCCTATTTTTTATACCAGTCACATACTCCTGGACACCGAAAGTCGGTACCCCACTCTGGAAAAGCTCGCCCTGGCCCTTCTGTTAACAGCCAGGAAGCTACGACCTTACTTTCAATCCCATACTATTCAGGTCGTCACGGATCAACCACTCCTAAAGATATTACATACTCCCGAGGTTTCAGGAAGATTACTCAAGTGGTCTATCGAATTGGGAGAGTATGACATCAGGTTTGTTCCGCGAATAGCTATCAAAGCTCAGGTCCTGGCCGATTTCGTCGCTGAGTTTTCCACGACGGAGCCGCCGCCCACCGAAACCCCGGCAGACCTCTGGTCGCTTCATGTCGACGGTGCGTCAGGATCGCAATCTCAAGGGGCTGGGATCCTCCTAACCAGCCCAATGGGGACTGTACTTCATCAGGCTGTGACGCTCCGGTTCAAAGCGACCAACAACTAAGCAGAGTATGAAGCCCTCATAGCAGGATTGAACTTCGCACTTAGCATGGCCGTAAAGCGCATACAGGTGTTCAGTGATTCCCTGCTGGTCGTCAATCAGGTGAACCAGATGTTTGAGATGAAAGACGAGATTCTGAAGAAATATCTGCAGCTGGCCAGGTCTTTAATCTCTCTGTTCGAGAATTTCTCCCTGACGCATATACCCCGTGAAGAGAACCAGGTGGCAGACCGGCTCGCAAAAGAGGGGCTCCCCGACCTACATCGGACTCAGGTGTTCGAAAGGCCTAGTTTCGAATGCACCGAAGTCTCTTCTGAGAAGCAACCGCCCTGCTGGATGGACGAGATCTTTAATTACTTGAAGAATGGGACTCAGCCTAATAACAGGCGAGAGGCGCAGAAACTGAAGCTTGCTTGTGCCAAGTAGGCCCTCATCGACGGAGAGCTCTATAGGAGATCCTATGCTAAACCCCTCACAAAATGTCTGAGACCAGACGAGGCTTTAAAAGTGATGGAAGCAGTACATCGAGGAGAATGTGGAACACATGCGTGAGGTAGGAGCCTCGTCATGCGAATCCTACGCCAAGGTTTCTTCTGGCCCAACATCCATAAAGACGCTCAGGTATTTGTAGAGAAGTGTCCTCAGTGTCAGTACTACGCTGACATGCAAAGGCAGCCCGCGGGATATCTCAAACCCATCAACTCATCATGGCCCTTCGCCATCTGGGGGCTGAATTTTCTAGGCCCAATGCCCACGGCCATGAAAGGCTACAAGTGGATACTAGTTGCGGTCGATTACTTTACAAAGTGGGTTGAGGCCAAGCCACTTACTCAACCCACTGCCCAAAACATCGAGAACTTCCTTTGGGCCAACATTGTCTGCAGGTATGGCATACCAATGGTAATTATCATAGATAATGGCACTCCATTCGCCAATCAGAGAATCCATGATTTCTGTGGAGAGCACCAGATCAACCTCAAGTATGCTTCTGTTTGGCACCCTCACACCAACGGCCAGGTAGAAGCTGCCAATAAGAACATCTTGAACATTCTGAAGAAAAGCCTAGACGGCGCAAAAGCCCGCTGGCCGGAAGAGTTACCAGGAGCTCTTTGGGCTTACAACACAGCTCCTTCCGAGGTCACCCAAGAGTCTCCATTCTCCCTCTCGTTTGGGATGGACGCTGTTATACCAGTTGAGCTGGAACACCTCTCTCCCGGAATAGAAGCTGCAGCTAACTTCGAGCCCGAGACTTTGCAAACATGGGCAGACGAGAACGATGATTCACGAAGAGTTGACCTGGATCTCCTGGAACAAAAAAGAGAGCTAGCCGCACTGAAATGCCTTGAGCATAAGCGTCGGGTAGAACGATATTACAATCGAAAAGTCAGCCCCAGAACTCTCAGTCAGGGTGACTTAGTTCTCAAGCGGCGATTACTCGCCGGCAGCAATTTAGGGGTTCCCAAGCTTGAGCCAAATTAGGAAGGCCCTTACATCGTGCGCGAGATTGCTGGGCCGAATGCTTACTACCTTATGACAGTGGAAGGTACTCAGATCCCCAGAAGTTGGAGTGGGGATGACCTGAAGAAGTTTTTCGCATAAGTCTCTTGCTCCAGTCCATCTTGACATTCTTCATTTGTACAGATTCAATTAAGGAATTCGTTTATAGAGGATTCAAACGCCAAATCCTGGCTTTACTCTCGATCTGAATTTCTTTATATTCTGGAAGGCTTCACATTTCCAACATACTCATGGCAAGTGGTCCTTATATACGGAGACACATATATATGTACTTCGACTATAACGGCACTCGGGTATGATCTCAGAACTCAAATCTCAAATCATCATGCCTGAGGTTCCGGACCTCGTACACGATGATACTCGCTAACCTTCACTAATACGGTGATCATCAAGCCTAGTAGCGCCTGACAGACGGGGTTTTCTACAAACATCTGGGACCCTTCCATAAGCCCATCCGGCCAGCGGAAGGTCTGAAGGCCTGCTCGTAACCTTAGGGCTGTCCCTGTTATCGAATCAAGATACAGGTCTCCCCTAAGCAGGGTACCTTTGCTTCCCACTAGGATAACTGCCATTCCAAGAGGGTCAGCCCTTGCCATAAGTACAAACGTCATACACGACGTTTCTGACGAACAAGTTCTTTTGGCATTGGGTCAGATAACTCCCCCAGGCAGGATCTCCACTATTATCAATACTTCTTTCCTGTGCAAGTTTACAAAGGAATATCTATAACTCTAATGAAGGGGATCTCAGAGGTTAACCCTTGCCACAAGTACAAACATCGTGCACGATGTGTTAGACTCTCAAAGTCCCTGTGGCATTGGGTTGAAGGCACCTTTCGGACAGGATCCACCCTAACTATCAC
This sequence comes from Apostasia ramifera, assembly GCA_019297695.1. Classification (NCBI taxonomy): domain Eukaryota; kingdom Viridiplantae; phylum Streptophyta; class Magnoliopsida; order Asparagales; family Orchidaceae; genus Apostasia; species Apostasia ramifera. The sequence goes on along the minus strand of JAEMOT010003204.1, from coordinate 689,265 downwards.
AATATTCCTCTTCCTCTATGGATTTTGAGAAGTTCCAAACTTAAAGCCAACTACTATGCGGCTCAAAAGCTTCTTATTATTATTATCAGAAGGCTTTTCTTTCTTTACAAGATGTTCCAAATTTGAGCCTGTCTATTACAAGATTCAGGAAATCTATTATAAGTTTCTCAGAATCAATCTGGATATATCAAATCTTATAAAAAGACACATATATATACACAGCAAAATAAACAGGTATGTGACAAACAAACTTACTTTTTATTCATTTCTCAGAATTTACAAAAGGGATTACATCAATAGATCAACCTTCGCTGACTCCATCCAACAGGTCAAAAACTGTTGGATGGTATCGTCGGCCAAGTCGAAACCTTCCTCCTTATAAATTAGATCCGCGGCCATGCAAGGAAAAGGATCGACTTCTCCAAGATCGCCAGGAGTAACCTTGCCTTCTTGGATCAAAGTGGAGGCCAATCCTTCCCAGGCCCGCCTGATCCCATCTAACCGCTCCTTCCTGCAAGGTAGGCTTGTTTTATAGGCTTGAACAGCCGCCGCTGAGCTACTAGCGACTGCAGCCTCCCTGTCTCCATCGGCTTTGCTCAGCTTCTCCTGCAAAGCCTTATTGTCTGCCTTCAGCGCGCCCATCGCAGACTTATACACTCTGAATTCCTCCTTAAGGGCAGTATGTTGAGAAGACTCCGTCGCCAGCTGGACCTTCAAAGCTTCAATTTCTGCATCTTTGCGGTGCAGCTGGCCGGTCTGATCTATCATCTGCTCCTCCACCCTCAAGGCCCTGTTCAAAGCTAGGGGCAAACGGGCAAGTACCTATAAGGGAAGCAAGATCAGCAACTACAAAGAAACGAGCCAGAAGAAGGTTAGAAGGGATCCTTACTATCGCCACCCTGTTGGTCATCTGGGCAAAGAGGTCTGCTGTGGAGGTCCTCTCAACTGTCTCCTCCATCCCCCTGGTCACCAATCCTCCCGCCAAGATCAAGTCCAGGTCTCCTCGAACAGGATTGAACAGGTTCGAGGACTGCTCGGAGTTAAGGGTCATTCTCCTTTCCGTTTCTATCGCACTCACGACAAACCTTGACCCTTCACCCGCAAATTTCCCAGCGAAATTAAGACAGAACGGGGGCTCCACACTCTTCTCCCACTCTCGCCCTTCATCAGTTTCCCCCTCCTTAACACTCTTCCCCTTTTTCAAAGGGGGCTCCAGACTGTTTTCTTTGGAGGGACCCCTTTTTCCTTCCAGAGGTTTCAAGGGAGATCAGAGCCTGGGAAGGAGCGATCGCCACTTCCCCTTCTGGACGGGGCACCTCCATCATTTCCTTTCCTAGGCCACTCTCGGCCACCCCTTCTTTACCCCCCTTTCCTCCTATGGTAATCCCCGTGGCACCTTTGGGGATTACCTTAGGCCTCGCCAGTGATGCAGGCTCCTTCCCTTTACATGCTTCTTCTATCACCTCGGCCAGAGTTTTCTTGTCATCTCCAGAGTCGTCCGGCGAGGACACGAATTCAATAGATATCCCGCCGCAGACAGGCTCTAGAACCTCCACTTCTTCCTCCTCTGCCTCCTCAACGATCTGCTTGCTGAGTTGAGTAGCAGGGGGCTGCCCCCTCCTGACCCTCTTCATTAGCACTGTTCCAAGAGGGGGAGCAACCTCCTTGAAGATGATATACCCCTGCGACTTAGCATACAGGGATACATCATTCTTCACTAACCTTTGGAAGTCTTTCAGGGGCCAGCTCTTCCCCTTCAACGCTTCCAGATTCCTCTGAATGGCACCCCCAGCCAGCCATTGAGGGTCGCCGATGAACTCAGTAGGGCAAACTCCTGGCGTTAGGGGGATTCCCAAATAAATAAAAATCTCTCCAGTCAGAGTGAGAATTGCTAGCACCGGAAAACATCGCTTTCCTCGACCTCGACCGTAAGGCCAAACACCCCCCATACCCTGGCACTGCCATCCAGCTGAATAAACTCCTGAACAACGTCAAACTCCATGCTATCCCCCTGGCTTGCAGAAGTTTCAGGAAAGAATACATGTAGGCAATGGCGTTGGGGGAAAGCTACGCCGGTACCAGTCGAAAAGAGTTCAGAACTTCTTTAAACTCCGGTTGCGGTGGCATCATCAGGCCGTACTCCACTTGGGCCCTGTACACACACACCGCCCCCTCAGGGGGACTGTTTGGCCGGAGGTCGGCGGCGGGCGGGATAACCATCAAGAGGGGATTCCCCCTGAATCCTTTGGTAGTGTTGAGTACCTTATGTTCCATCATGAGGGACTCCTGGTAGCTGTTATCTTTCTGAAACTGCTCGGCCAGGTCAACCCACTCAATTTCCCTTCCTCCCATTTGTTCGGTTCTCCCTTTCGAGCGGGTGGAGCAGGTACTCTTTTTCTTCTCTCTCGGAGACTTAGGGTTTTTGGAAGGAAGAAAAAGCTCCCGCTCAGACAGTCGTTTATAGGGGACGAATGCGACCTTTTACCTTCCAATTGTCTGATCTTCTGGATTAGCGTGCGAGCATCAGCAGACCGCCCGTTCCTTCTGACAATCCCAGGAATCGAAGTGGTGCACGGTTTACGAGGCATCACCTCTCCATCCCGCCATTTTACCGTCCATAATATTCATATATCATGCACGAGGGTTCGAGGGATGTCTTTTCTTTTCCTTGTGTTCGATATTCATATATCGTGCACGAGGGTTCGAGGGATGTCTTTTCTTTTCCTTGTGTTCGATATTCATATATCGTGCACGAGGGTTCGAGGGATATCTATTCTTTTTCTTGTGTTCGATATTCATATATCGTGCACGAAGGTTCAGATATAGCTATTCCGCCCTTTACTTTGGATTTTTTCTTTACTTTTTGGAGTTCTTTACCTTTTACTTTTTGGATTCATGTATTTCCTTCTAAAACTTCGTAATTCAAAACACGAAGAGGAGGCATGCAGAAGAATTCATCCACAAAATAGATTCTTGAAAATGAAAAATGCATTTTCATTAAATGATAGAATTTGATACAATTTCTCTCTTTGTCCTCACATGTTCCTCTCATGAGTACAGGAA
>JAEMOT010003204.1:631165-685958 GCA_019297695.1 Apostasia ramifera | reverse complement strand
CGCCGGCCTAGCCATCTGGCTTCCAGAGGAGTCACAGGACCTTCTCCCGAGTTCCCGTGCAGAGAAGGCCAACCTCCCCAACCCGCGTAGGACCTTGGGGAAGGAGTCTCATCTGGGCGACAACTCCCAGCATCGAAGAACCTGTCTGGCCCCTTAGGACCACAGAAGGAAAGCACCGCCGGGTCCCTGATATTCTCCTGGTTCAAGGTACCTACATCAACCAATGTCTGCAGAAGAGCATCAAAGGCAGCCTGATGCTGCGTATGGCGACCCACCGGCGAGGCGCTGAGAATCTTCACCGCCCTCTTCACCGCCTCTTCCAGATCCTCCATACGTCGCCCTCGCCATCCAGAGCTGTTCTCCACCAAGGCCCACAGAGAGCGGACTTCAGATTTCAGCAGCTCCTCCCGGCTACAAGCTTCGGAGGCCGCCCCTTTCGCCCCTGACAAGGCCTCCCTGGCCTTAGTCACTTCCTCTCTCAACCTCCTCCTCTCCTCCCTCAAAGCCTCCTTATCATCATCCAAATCTTTTATTCTTTTTTGGAGGTCTTTGACATGGGCAGAGTGGGCCTGGTTCACACCCGCCAGATTGCGGTTGAACTCTCCCCTCGCAATCTCACTTTTATTAGCCCACTCCGCATTAAGCTGGGCTAGGGAAGCTAACCAATCCTCCATCTGAAACATCTTCCCTAACTGCCCCCTCTGATCGGCCAGAGAGCGCTCTGTAGCTTGAGACAAAGCGCTCTCCAATTCTCTCACCTCTCGGAGGCAGCGGGCTTCCACGTCCTCCTTGCCCTTCAGATATCTCAGCACCCCCAGGACTTCGGAGGTGTTCTCCAAGATTTTCTCCTCCGCCCGTCTTATCTCACTTAGCCTGTCTCCCAGCGTGCTCCAGACCCCCTCGGTGCCGAGAGGGGCGCTGGAGACAGCCAGGAGGGCCTCTCCTCTTTCCTTCATCACCTTCTCCACCTCCGATCCTCCAGTACCAGAGGCAGCGAGGAGAGACTCGCCCCTCGCTAAAACCAACCTTTTTCCCAATAGCCCCCTTGACTTTTCGGAAGCCATGGCAACATCAGAAGCAGGAAACAGGGTTCTTAGGGGAGTAGGCCCACCAACAACCAGGGATGGCTTCCCTTTATCTTCACCAGAACCTCCGACACCAGGAAGGAGTCGCTCAAACTCCTCATCCTTGAGCATAATCTTCCCCGGTGCCAGCTCCTCCCCAGTAGCTGTTTTTCCTACCAGAACCACCTCCCTTAACTCTTTAACTTTTGGAGGTGGCTTGACTGGAGAATCAGAAACCACCACTACTTCTGCGTCTTCAGTACCCGACGGATCCTGAAGAAGTTGCAACGTCTGCGCCAGGGCTACGGCGACCCTAGCCGTAGGAGCTTCCGCCTCCAAGGGTACACCTGCTTCCGGCATCTTCTTCCCCAGAGGAGCGTCTACCAGAGGTGCTCCAGCTCTTTTCTTAGAGAAGCCGGACGCAATCTTCCAATTTCTCTCCGCCATCTTTGAGAGAAGCTCTCACACAATTACAGAGTTCAAAAACAGACAAAGGAGGGATAGAATGCGAAACGGCAGTCTCCGCCCCCATCTTATCCTTGCAGACCTCGGGCAGCGCGTCCACCTTCGCAACGGTTCGCATTCCAGGACCCATATTAATATTCGCGCCCTGACAATGCGGGGGGCTGATGTTAACACGTGGTTTCTGCGCTGCATCCTGACCGAACACGTGGCGCCTGACAGTCCTGTACTTGATTGGTTATTGACTGACTCAGCTTCAGGTTTTGTAGGACTCTTGACCCAGGTCAAACATCGGGCACGAGGGTTCAACCTACCATCATCCACGATGACCCAAGATTAAACTTCGTAACCTCGGGCACGAGGGTACGAGGTAACGTCTGTCACAATCAACTTCACCTAACCCCGCCGCTCGCCGTACGGACACTCTTCCCAGAGAGGGTACTAGTATTTAAAGCTATCGTCCTTCTCAGACAGCGGCGGACCTCTCCGGTGATAGACGGAACGGCAAGCGGAGCCTGCACATCATCTTTTTTCCGAAAAATCAGGATAAGGCTACACCTTCCCGCCGGCTATAAATATCGCTGAACAGTTCTTCTCAAAAGAGAAGGAGGGACGCAGAGACAGAAACGAAAAGAGCAGTTTCTCATTGTATCAGGACCCCAACTGAGGAGCTCCTTTCTTCTTCTTCTTCTTCTTCCTCTTCCCTTCTCTAAAAAAGCATTGTACAAGCCTTCAGGGCTATCCTTTTCCCATTAGTAATTCTCTTTGCTGATCGACCGGTGGACGTAGGGAATTTTCTCCCTGAACAACCTTAAATCTCCGTGTGCTTTTCTGGTTGCTTTAGACTAATCTTCTCCCTGAGCCTTCATTAACAGGCTCGCCCCCTCATTGCGCGCCGCCGTCTCCCGAAACTCTCTTTTTTTGGTGTTTCCTGGGACCCCCACATCCTATGTCAACATATATATATATATATATATATATATATAGCTATGTATGACCGAAGTATAAATTTGTAGTATAAGTTCAAGTTTTTTTTGAAAGTAAAAGTGTAAGTCGAAGTTGAATTAGGCAGAATAATGAAATTAAATAAAATTTTATTTCAAGTTAAACATATTAGCATGGTTTTAAGATTAATTTGTCGAAATTGAACGATCACCTTTGTCAATTTTTTTTTTTAAATTTCAATCAAGATTGATTTAAAATTTATCAACTTCATTTCAATTGAAACTCTCATGTATTTAGATTTTTGAGTTAAAAATTAATTCATGGCATGTATTATACTGGTATTGTTAAAACTAAAATGATCAAAATTAATATTTTCAATTGTGAGTTGAAATTGTAATAGAAGCTTATAGTTTTAAAATCATACATAGTAGCATAGGTTCTATTTAGTGCGAGAACAAAAAATGATACTACTTTAAATAATAATAATAATAATACTCAAAGTTTATATTTTTATTAAAAATTATTGAGTATGTAAAATAAAATAATATTTTTTTTTATTAAAATTTATATAAAATTATTAAAAAAATTTATTTATTATTATTAATTTTAAATTAGAGTAGTTAAAGAGAGAGAAAAGTGAGTCACGTGGGCTTTAAACGTGCAATATTCTGTTTAGTACATGTCTTTAAGGATGTCACATCGCTTTTCTTCTCCACAGCCGATGGTTTGATGGTGAATAAATGGACCCCGTAATTATCGGAAATAACATTAATTCAAAGCCATCATCATTTCTTTCTCTCTCTCTAGGCTCTGAGTGCTTTTTTTTTTTTTTTTTTTAAATGTTTTAAATGAGTTTTGATTAGTTATTTACATGAATTAATATTGCATAAACGCATGTCAAAAATGTAGCACACAGAATATTACACATAAACGCCCTGTTTGAGTATGTGAAGTAAAATAATATTTTTTTATATTAGAATTTATATAGAATGATTAAAAAATTTTATTTATTATAATTATTATTGTTGTTTTTTAAATTAGTATTACTTTAGCCCTGATTTGGTCCTCGCGCCAAACAGGGCCTTAAGAAAGAAAAAAAAATCCGAAACTAGTTTTGCTTCCATTTGACTAAAACCTTATCAAGTTTGAGTTGAATCGTATATTATTTTTATAATATATTAAAATATATATATAATGTGTATTTTTACACCTCTTCAATACATACCATTCAAGGCATATATTTATATAAATATTTATAAAATATATTTAATATATATTAGAAAATATAAATACATATTAAAATACTGATATCAAGTTCATTATAGGCTGAATTGATTTTGAGTTACTATGACTTCGAGTTGAATATTGAGCTGAAATCGAGTAAAGTATTGAGATTCAAAACATAATTAATTAATGGACGTAATCAAGAGCAAGAAAGAGATGAGGCCTAATGAGGACTTAAGAAAGACGCTTGGAGAATATTCGTTATGGTTTCTTATGAAAACTCACTGTCCCTTTTAAAATTGATCTTAGGTTAACCATTGTCACTAGTTTGCCACAAAATTAGTTACTAAAAACATGTCAGGACTAAAGGAAAGAGTAAGAGAGAGAGAGAGCGATGATAAGTTCGAGGGTATTTAATAATTTTATTTAACAATATTATATCTTGAAGTCTTGAGCTAGCACCCCGTCAGTCTAAGCCATTTGTAGAAGCGGATTGATTTGTCTCTACATGTTTTTTTCATCTTTAAGGGTGTGTATGTTTGTAAGGTTAAATTTAAGAAGGTTAAATTTAAGAAGGTTAAAATTAAATTTGGATGGAGATATTTTTTTATTGAAAGTTATGAATGATGTGAAATAAAGTTAGTTATTATGTTTGGATATGTGAGGGATGTGATATAAAGTTAGTTATTATGTTGGAATATGTGAGGGATGTGATATAAGTTAGTTATTATTTTAGTAATATGTGTAGGATGTAAAATAAATTTAATTTTTAATATTAAATTTTATGTGTGATGTGATATGCCTGGTTAAAATTAAACCAGGTTAATTTTAAACTCCTACACAAACGGGTCCTAAGAGTGGCTCTTGAAAAAACCACGCCTCGACTTCTAGTGGCATTCTTCTCCTTTGGGTCTCATAGCGTGTTGCGAAATTCATCTGTGTGAGTGTCCCAATAAAATGAAGGGAAGCTCCATCTCTAGAAAAATTCTTAGCAGTTGGCCGATTAGGTCCACATCAGTTATCATTTCCTTTGCCAAAATGCATCTTTGGCAAATTGGTATTTGAGAATGGATATCTTAACTTTTCCACAATATTAATCATGTTTATTATTTCCACAATCCCATTTTATGAAAATGACTTCAGCATAGTTCACTCATATCAAATTTCCTTTTCTAATTTGCAATTTGTTCATTATATGATCTATTATTTGTTAGATATACGACTCACTTAAAATGCCTTTTGGATACTTTTTCTTTCATCTTGCAGAACATATATATATATATAAGAAACTTCTAGTAGACCCCAATATTCTTCGTCTTAATTAAGAGATACATCTATGTATTGGTATAGTACACCCACTAAGTAATCTATGATGTTGGAGCGAACCTTCTTTAAATAGCCTTCTTTGTTTTTTTTTTTGAAATGTAATCCGCTTCTTTTGATATAGTACATTGGACTTCTTTTCAGCTAAGTGAAAACATTTCGTTGGCGTTCCTTCTAGATTTAACACCAACTTCTCTCTTTTAAAAGATCTCCGGGCCTCTCTCTCTCTCTCTCACGTGGCTCATCTGTATAACTATTTCAAATTTTTTTTTTCTGAAAAATCTTAGCAAGACTTAATTGCAAATCTTCGGCTTCAGCTAGTTTAGCATATATACTACACTTGGTTCCTTTCTCTGTGATGGGAAATCCTTTTGGTTCGCATCCATTGTGCTCAGGCCAAGGTGTTGACATAGGTACGCTTTCGAGTAACTCTTATTTTTATCATCAAGTTGAGGCAAATATTTAGACATGTACATCTTATTTCTCTAAGCTTCAGCTCACAATCCAATCTAATCTCAACCTTTATATCTTCAATATTGATAATCTTCAACACTCCATCATTACCATCTTCAAAACGCTATGATCCCTGAGATTCTACGTCAAAAACAATTCCTTTGGTCTTCGACAATTGATCAGGTCGCGAAGAACTACTACTCAACTACGATTGGTTGAATTGGTGGTGACATTTTACTCAAATATTTATGCACTTTCAAAAATAAATGATATGTGTATAATGAGAAATTGTGAAACAGTGTGCCGTGAGAATTAAATTTCTATAACTATAAAATATTCGTGTAACATAAAAAAACAATGAAACACACATTTATAAATATTACATGAATGTATGCAACATTTTGACTTTTCAACTAAGATTTAGTAAGCATTTGATTCAATATTATCTAAAAAAAATAATTATTTAGTTTGATGACATCTTTAGATAACTTTCTAAAAAATGATAAAATTGTCGCTCAAAATATGATATGTAGATGTCATGATATAACATCAAGGTCATAATATCAAACTAAATGCCCCCTTAATGATTTATTTTAGAAAAGCAATTATTCACACACACATACTGATACATATATAAAGTGGGTATATATAAGTTTATTTTATTTGAAGCTAGCTCAATTAATTTGATTCTATGTCAGTGCAATTAGATTAATAAAATCATAGAGTCATAAAATGACTCTTTTAGTTGGGTCACTTGGATCGAGTTAATCTCAATTTTGTTTAAAATCTGATTCAATTTTCGATGAATTTTTGGTCTTTAGATTAAGTTAACAATCTTATATTTATCTAGATTATATTATTATTATGTGCATTTTTTTTTTTTTTGATAAAATTATTATGTGCAGTTGATCTAGCTCTTGAGCATATTATTTGAACTTAAAAGATTTAATTATATCATTATTACTTATTTTTTGACAAATAAAAATATATTAGCTACAAGTAGCTAAATGTAAATTATTTCACCACTTTGTTCATAATTTCTGTGCGCCGTTGTAGCACAGGATCTTCGTCTCGGCTGCCCACATGTGACCCGACCCAATAATATTCCCTCCCAGTCGTGGGACCGAGATCGACCCAGGTCGAGCGGGAGCTCCGCACAACGCGCACCGACCTCCCGGGTCGGGCTCGAGCCCGAGGGCTTTGGTCTTTTGGGTGGGGGCGGGGGGGGTAATCTCGTAATATCCAAATCCGTAGAAGCTTCTCTTTTTCTTAATCGCGCGGACGTCCAAGGTTAAGTCACGCACATGATCGTGGAGTTATCGGTCCGTCCCCATCGGACGTTCGACACGTGTCCGTCTCCCTCTTCAATGCGCCTTCAGAGCCCGCTCGGATTTAAGCGCATTCTCTCTCTTCTAGTCCATCCCACGGGCACATTCTCTCTCTACACTTCTCAGCTGTTTCACCGCCTCCACAAGCCGACGACAGGCCAAAAGGTGAAAAAGCAAAGGCGATGGGGAGGACTGGGACAATGAGGAGCGGGGGTCCCCGCTCTTCATATCTCGCTTTCTTGTCTATAAATAGCAAAGTGGAAGGCCTCTTCCCTTCTCCTAGCCGGAAGCGACCTTAGCTTTTTGCCTTCCTTCCCCCTCCTCCTCCTTCACCGAGCTCCGGTGGCTTTTCACATAGAGAGGGTCGCAGAAGGGGAAGAGATCAGGGAGACATGGGAAGAGGGAGAGTAGAGCTGAAGCGGATCGAGAACAAGATCAATCGGCAAGTGACCTTCGCCAAGCGCCGCAACGGCCTCCTGAAGAAGGCCTACGAGCTCTCCGTTCTCTGCGACGCCGAGGTCGCTCTTATCATCTTCTCCAACCGTGGCAAGCTTTATGAGTTCTGCAGCAGCTCCAGGTATATGATTGCGCCTTTTTCTTTTATAAGCATATATTTAATGGTCAAGAATTTGGAATAGATGCGGTATCGGGGGTGAAGTGTCCGCTGTTTTCTCTTCTCGTGCTAGGTTACCGTTTCGGTGAAAGCCTGAGGCAAGGAGAGTAGATCTGCTGAGAAAAGAAACAGATCCGATTAGGAACCGCATTCCACTTTGCGCTTGACTAATTCTAACTTCCGTGCTTTCTTTAAAGCTCTTTTGCTACTTTGTTGATCGTAGCTTTGTTAGTTCTTCTGGCTTCGGTTAAAAGGGTTTTATGAAAAAATAGTAAGAGCCTGTTTTGCTTTGCGGCAGCGTCTCCGTCGGAGCTAAGAAATAGCAGATCTGAGCCGCGTTTTGGTCCCTGCTGCTTTGGGAGTTTTGCCTTCGTTCTTTCAAATCCCGGGTTTCCTTTTTCTGTCTGTTATCCACATCTTCTGCTTTCTTTTTTGGCCTTCCTTCACATCTTGTCATTTTAGTTCCACGGAGACAGAGAGTAGGTGAACACCTTCGTGATTCTAGATATTTTTTAGGGTTTGTGACGAAAAAGATTTTGGAGTCACGTCTCGTAGGTTCCTTTCGGATTAATCTCTCTTTTTGTGCTTCACCTCTCGAGTATCCACAGCTTTTGAAGTCTGTTCTTTTGCCTCGAGCATGGAGGTACGTACGCCAACTGTTTTCTAGGGCAACGAGTAGCGCAATTTGTGGAAGCATTTGTCTATCGGATAGTAGAGTGAATCACTTGATTTTTTATTCGTTAGGTTTCTTAGAGGCCCAGATACCCATGCTGATAATTGTTGTGCTTATTAATGACATGAAAAAATCATGAGCATTTGGGTAATTACAAGCAATCATTTTCATTTAAGTACCTTTCTCATAGTCTTTTGACTACTAGAGGATGCAATGGCATTAGCACCATGGTCTGTTGGGCATTGTGATGCTGTCTGTGGTTTCCCAAGAAAAAATTATGCGTGAAGTTCTTACCACAGATGACAAAAAAAAAAAGAAAAGAAAAATATAAGATCCTTAATAAAGATTTCATTGCTCCACTCCTGATCATTGCTCTTTCTAGTCGGATAATATTTTTAAGCTCTTCTTTGAAACTTGAGTCATTTGTGGTTGATTAATTCCTTCCAGTAGGAATGAATTCTCTTATTCGCAACGGTTAGCCATTCATTATTTGCATTAATTACTTGTTTGCCGTCACTTAGAGTCATTGTTCATGAAATTTAATGGACAAGATGTATAAATAAAACTTGATTGAGTGATAATAAATGGTGATGCTCATTTCTAGATTACTTTAGAACAATGTAAATGATAAAATGTAGGGGGATAATTTACATACTTAACACATGCACAAAACTATCCTATTTATTCATGATCAGATACTCAAAATATTAATATTAATGCCAAGACATTTTGAACATGTTAATATAACGCTCTCCATATTATAGTATCTATTGATCACCCATTGTCAAACTTAAATATGATTTTTTATGTAAATATTTTAGAAATAAGTAATAGATGTTGAGTATTATTTAATAATTAAAAAATATTAATAATATCACATATTAATATTAAATATTGAGTAGTTAAAGTGATATTACTAATATTTTTATATTATTAAATAATATTTAATATTTATTATTTATTTATAAAATATTTATGTGAACAAACTATGACTGGCGGTTAATATGATGATAATTAGTTGAGTCAGACCATAAGTGACGAATAAATATCACAGTATAGAGTGATTAATATTAATGTGTTTAGGGCTTCTTTAGAGTAATATGTATGTTTTGGTTGTTTCATAATTAAGTAAATACTATAGTTTTATGTATTATGTATGTAAATTCCCCTAAAATGTAATGTTCAAAATATTCTAACATAATGTAGAAATTTTAGAACATTAGGTAAAGATGCATAAAATCTCTAGAATAAGCAAGATAGAGAAAGCTCTAAAAAGTTAATGTAATGTTAGTTTCTCTTCTAGGCTATTATTGAGAGGGTTTGAATGCAATGAAAAATACTATATCAGTCCTCACTATATATATTCTAGTTAGTAGTTACACCCTCCTTCGAATCAAGCCTAGATATGTTACTTCTCCAACATTCATAAATAAACTCCCAACATTTGGTATTAGAGCTCCACTCGACAATGTTTAGGTGAAAGCTTAACCGCAATCCAACTAATCACCAGCCACCACTCCTGCTAGCCTAATATTCCACTTTAACTACATAGCAAGCCTAAGCCAAAAACTCTACTTCAATATGTAGCTATTCCGATCCAGTCTTAGTTTGATGGAGAACACTGTGGTTATTCATGTATTAAAATGAAGAAATTTTAGATCCCAAGACTTATGAGATATAATTGAACAATGCAACCCTACAAAAGAATCAGCTACATCCACTAATTGGTAAATGATAAAAACGGATACAATGGATCACTACTTCATCAAGTGGTAAAGAAACATTTTCCAAGAGTTGTTGGATCCTCGAGTGCAAAAGAAACATGGGACACTTTGCAAGACATGTTCTTTGGCATTAAAAAGGTATGAGTAGTTTGTCTTTAATCACTTGGATGAGATTTCGAGAATATATAGAGAAAAGATTATGGATAAAAGGATCATAGAAAAAATATATTGAATAGTCTTACAGAAAATACGATCCAATTATAGCTGTTGGAGAATCTACAGATGTCGAAACTTCAACAGTCATTGAGTTGATTGATTCTCTTGAAGCACGTGAAAAAGACAGCTAAAATGAAAATTCAATTAAAAATGCCTTCTGGTATATATAGTCTACACTAAATATGTGTTTTCAAAATTCAGAAAGATTATCACAAATAAATTCAAAAGAAATTGGGAGTTCCGATAAAAATTCAAAGAGATATATATCCTCCTTGCAGAATTTGTAAACTCACGAACTAGGAGAAAGATTGCTGTCATGAAGGTAAGCCATGCTGTGCAAAGTATTAGAAATTTGGACATGTTAAAAATACATGTCAATCAAAACCAAATTATCAAGCCAACTATATAGAAGGGGAGATGGAACAAGGAATCTAATTCTATGTGAATCAAGAAATGAAGGCGAACTTCGTTGTGGTATCTAAACAATGGCTACAACAACCACATGCTATATATTGACAAAGGAATATATCATTTGTAACATGGACTCCTGATCCTTCAGATCAAAATTCAAGCTAAGAATGAAGGTCTTGTTGACATTACAGGTAAGAAAATAATCTCTATCCTTACAAAGAAAGGTACAGCTTAAATTCAATCTTGAAGTTCTATTAATCTCTATCTTCCATCAAGATTTATTATGCCTTGTCCCAGTGATGGAGAAAGGCTACATACTACATTTTGAAGAAAACTTTTGTACAATCTATGATAAAAATGATAAAACTTTAGTAATTATACCAAAGTTAAATGCAAAATGCCAAAAGTTTTTATTTTTTATAATAACAATAATAGCATAATACCAGAAGCTTCCCAATTCAATGGTGACATCTATAACGTCCAAACCTTGCCATGCATGAAAGCAAGTTACTGTCGATGACTATTAGCTATGGTATTGAAGATTCAGCTACTTCCATTCCCATGCCTTGTAGATTCTCCACCAGAACATGATGTTGTAAAGTCATCTAAGTACTGTAGAGGAAATCCATGATGTCTAGAAAGGTCGCAAGCTAGGGAAGCAACATAGGCAATCATTTCATTCCAAGAAAGCTTGGAGCACCACTCAAGTTTAAAGCTAATTCACATAGAAGTATGTGCCATATATAACTCCACCATTACATGTACAAAAAAACATTTCAGAGGAGTTTGGATTGATTTATCCTGATGTTATGTCATAAATGTCAGACATCTAGACATAACATTAAGGTTTCATCTTTCGAACAATAATTATATATTTTTTTAGAAGATTATCTACACATGTCATATAATGAAGTAATTATTTTCTCTAGATAATATAACATAACTTTAAGATAATATTGAATCAAACACCCCCTCCATCTTGCTAATTGATGCCTAAACAAGGATGATGGTTATACTTTATATGGGAATGTTCAGAAGTCTTTAGGATTTTCTAGAAATTAAATTCAAGAACCTCATAAAAAATAAAGTAGCAAATCTATCAAGACTAATTGCAATGATAGTGGTAAAGAATATACCTTAGTTATGAGAGTTGATCAAGTTCTGTGAATATGACAGAGTCCATCATCAACTGAACAAGCAGGATATTGATTGGTATACGTTATATGACAATATTCAAAGGTCTTTAGGATTTTCTAGAAATTCAAGATCCTCATAGAAAAACAAAGAGCAAATGTATAAAGAGCAAATGTATCAAGACTATTCATAATGAAAGAGGCAAACAATATATCTCATGAGAGTTCAACAAGCTTTGAGTAGATGAAGGAGTCTGTCATCAATTGATAATTGGATTTGCGTCGGAACAAAATTGAGAGTAGCAAAATGCAAAAGTCGATTATATAGTAATTAATGGAGATGAGACGATCAATGCTAAAAAGAAAAGGTCTTCCAAAGGAGTAGTTCTAGGCATGCATAATCAGTCTGAGACAGTTTATCTGCTAAATATATAGATATCTTAACTAAAGTCATTTGTGACAAAATGACAATTGAAGCTTAGATCAAAAGGAAGCCATCAGCCAAAAATCTTGGGGTGTTTGGTTGCGTATGCTATGTCCAAGTTTTAAAGAAAAGGAAGAAACTAGATAATAAAATAGAGATAAAAATATCTTTTGGCTAGGTAATCGATCTAAGACTATAGCATTTATAACCTTTAGGCAGAAAGCTACTTATAAGTCGAGATGTCGTATTCCATGAGGCTGCATCTAAGAATTAGAATGAAGATTTAGTTGAAAATAAGGTTTTAGTTTCATTTGAGTAATGAACCAAAGAAGAACATGAAGAAAGTATAGCTATCAAGTCACCAACAACAACCTCATGCATATGTATTTATATGTATATGTGCTATAAATGTGGTAGGAAAATTCATCACTTATGACCACTCAAAGAGAAAGAACTATTGCATTAACCACTCAGAATGGAAGTGAAGAATAGGATTTTTAGGCATCTGTTGCCATAGCCAAGGATAAGCAAAGATCCTTATATTTGTCTCGATGTGCGATAATTCTTATTAATTATATATGAAAGCTATTGAATATTTGATTCTAAGCATTTAAATCACATGACTAGAAACCAAAAAATGTGATTTTCAAAAAAAAAAGCCAAAAAAAGCTATATCTGTACAGGTGGAGGATGAGTTGTAGCCACTACAAATAATTAATAATAATAAGTTCGTTATCAATAATAATAATAATAATAATAATAATAAGGTACCAATCATCACTCACTTTAATAAGAGGGTTGGTCATTAAAACTCTAAGGTTCAGTTCTCAGCTAGTATGACTAGAAATTGTTTAGTATTGTCCTAGACATGAAGAAGAACTTGTAAGCATCACAATTAATAGCTTCAGAAACTGCTTGATATTGGGGCCAAGAGAGGTAAAAAGTTATAAAATTTTGAAGCTAACAGCTCACCAATAATGTTTTTGAAATGTAGCATTGTCATAACATTAAACTAAAACAAAAGCACAAAAGTACAAATGTCAACCAATATTCTTTTCGAAAATATTGCAAAAACTAATGGGAGGCGGAATATCCCTCTCCCAACAAAAAAATCTAGCGTAGCATAGTGTGCCAAATAGTCAGGTACACCATTTATATTACGCGCAATATATGTAAGCTCAAAAAACTAGAATAAAAGCAAAATATTTGCAATATGCTCTATTACAAGCCCACCAATAGTTGAAAGAAGTTGACTAGACTATTTTTGGAGTCAGTTCAAGAAGCATACATGGTGAGAGCAAGTAAGAATGAAACTACTTACATATGGCATGCAAGCTTTGACATATATCAGCTAACACAAGCTAAAGAATGAAACTACGGTTAAAGGGCCTTCCTCCATTAGAAATTTAAGACGGCATAATTTGTGCAGGATATCAATATGTAAGGAAAGGCAACACAATTATTGTGTAAGGAATCAAAATTCAGATCTCCCACTAGCTCATCCATTTGGATGCGTTCGACAAGCTAAAACTTCCATCACTCAATTGTATATGCAGTATATGATTACATTCATAGATGATTTCTCAAGAGATTTATGCATTGAATTATAAAAGAAAAGTCACAAGTAACCTATAAATTCAATGGATATAAAGAAATGGTAGAAAAAGAAGTTGGAATGATTAATTAAGTGCCATAGGACAGACAATACAGCAGATTGTATAAGTCAACAAAATTATATATATAGTGCCTAAATGAGTGCAATATATATAACACGATGACTAACTTGTCTAGTTCACTGCAATAAAATGGAGTTGCTGTGTGAGGAAGAATCAACAACAGGTAGAAATACGTGTTGTGCGGTCAAAATGCCACATCAGTTCAACTGTCGCAAGGAGGAGATCACACCAAAAATAACTTATAATAGTTCTCGAACACTAACTATATATTCGACTTGGAGCTTGGTGGCCCAATTGAACCATTCAGTCAAACAGTTTACCCAAAGAGTTCATCCGAAGTAGCTATTCGAATTTGTCTCTCATCCTCTCTCATTCTCTCTCATTTCCTATCAGAGCAATTAATATTGTCTTATCAGGCCATGCTTTTGCAGCATTATTTTAGACGCTAAAATAATAATTTTGTGGTAGAATTTGTACTTTTTATATAATTATTTGAGGTCAATATGTAATATTAATTATTATATATATATACACCTTGATCATCGACAATTAATGGCTCATTCTTGCTCCAAGCTCTGAAGCCTTTGCAAAGTTCCTTAGTTGCTTTAATTCAATTTTTATGATCTCCCATATTCATTTTCATAGTGTAATGGCTTTTAAAACCTTTTTTATATCTAAAATGGCCTTGTCCTCATAGATGTCTAATGTGTCATTAGCTTATATATTGCTTCTTGATTAGTTAGAAAATTTTCCAACCCACTGAAAGGCAGATGATGTATATTTTATTATACTTGTTTTTAGTTTTAATCTAAAGGCCAATGTCAACTTTCATGAATATCCCAGCCTAAGTAGAAAGCCATGAACAATAATTCTTCTCATTCTTGTTTCTAGGATTGGATTGGATTGGATTTTCACAAGCTATTTTTGATATTTCCTTATAACAAAGTGACATGATTTCAAATATATATGAACTTACAGTCATATCCTACTGCATAACGGATAATAAGAGAATTTGGAGAGTTGCATCCATCATTGGTTTTTGCAAACATTATTGAAAGAATATCTCGTGCCTACTCTTTTGTTGTCTTTGCCAGCATATTAAATACGTTGTAGGAGCCCATCCTCAATTGTGACTGATAGCACATACATGATGTTACCACCCTTAACATCCAAGGTGACTGATAGCACGCACATACATAATCTTACAACTTATATGCTCCACTTTAGTTGATACTTGTGCCATGATAACTTGCTTATTTGATGCTCAGGAGATTCTTCTAAAGCCAAGTGTGAATGCATAGCCAAAGGGACTACTTTTCATGTCGTCCATTGATTTTGCTTAATCACTATGCTCAATATCACTATCTATGCATCCAACTAGTCTTAAGACTATGAACACTTGGCTTGGATTCTGTATGTATATATCTTAAACAGTAGATTGGTTGCAAACATTAAATATATCTAGTCTGAAAATTAATTGTTAGATAAAGTATACTTCAAATTAGACAATTTGGTGCACTAAATTATTCGCTTCTACTACACTATCTTCAATGTTTCTTAATTCTTTGTTGTTGTCTAGTGAAGTTTCTACAATCTTGCATCATTCGATCTTGAACTTTTTTATTAGGTTTTTTACATACTTCTTTTGTGAAGTAAAAATGCCATCTTCTTTTTTACTTTTCTCTGTCTTGAGGAAGTAATCCATAAGACTAAGTCCACTCATCGAATATCTATACATATCTTCCTTAAAGTCTTCCATCATCTTCGCATTGTTTTCTGAGTAATCCAGATCATCGACATACAATGAGATAATGAGTGTATTGCTTATACCTTGAACCTTGATATTGTGGGTACGCTTTTGCACCTTCCAAAATCATACTTTGAGAAATAACTATTGATTCTATTATACTAGTTCTTGCTTAAGCCCATATATTAATACCTTCTTTGGTTATTCAAGAATGTTGACTTCACAACTAGATGGTAGATTTTCCATTATTTTTGAGCTGCCAAGGCTATCAAATTAAGCAATAGTGTGTTCAATGATCAAGCAACTAGAACAAATGTTTCATTGTAGTGGATCGCGGGTAGTTGAGTGTACCCCTTTGCGACAACCTTGCATTATGTTCTTGAATAAATCCATTGAGATTATTAAGTTCTGTTCTGTAGTCCCACTTAACATTGATCGCCACTTTGCCTTATAGTTGGTCTACCAACTGTCAAGTCTCAATATTCTTCTCAATCATCGATCCTTTAACTCCTCTATTATTTTGATCCGAACTTCTTGCTTGACTATTTCTCAAAAGTTTTTAGGTTCTAGTGGAACAAAATCACAAGTTCATTTGTTTGTCGTAGGGACTTTACCTTTCTTGGAGGTAACTTTGGTGAAACTTTTGGTTGGAGTATAATTTTTCATATACATATATATATATATATATAGAGAGAGAGAGAGAGTGAGTGAGACATGTGCACACACAGTTATGGTGAAATCTGGCTTTTGTGCACCATATAGAATGAGACATTCAAACATTTTACCTTCCCTTCATATTTTTTTCAGTATGTTGAAGACACTGGAAAGGTACCAAAAATGCAACTATGGGGCTCCAGAAGCAAACATAATATCAAGAGAGACACAGGTAATAATAGGTTCAAATCCCATCTCTAGTTTGTGTTTGGATTTTGATATTCCTTATTTAATCCAAGCACAACTTGTATTGTCATAGTCTCTCTATAATCTCTATTTCTTCTTTTTTAATATCTGAAAAATTTTATTAATATTGTGAGAATGTCTTCTATGACGTTTTTTTAATTAATTCTTTCAACTCTCACGTTGCATTGACTTCCTCAAGCAAAAACATTATAGATCAAACTCTCATCCCAGCATGTCGCCTTTATGTTTAAGTTAATTTGCGCAAAGCCCATGAGCCCAGAAAAACTGGTAATGGGTATGATATGAAGCATGTCATGTGTAGAAACCTATATGCCATAGCTCTGAAAGTGCACCTATATGCATGTCATAGCTAATGTTAATATCGAAACATATCTCTATCTTCAGCTTTGTTACAAATACAAATGTTTGTGTCCAAATATATCACAGTTGCAAGTAACCTATTTTGTTCTTATGGCTGCGTGATTAATCCAAGCATCCAAAATTCCCAAGCAAGTGATTGGGCATATTTCTATGGATTTCTGTGCGGCCTCAAGGTAATTGACATCAGAAAAATGAAAGAAAAAATAACGAGGAAAACATAAGTATGACAAGATGGTAATTTATTCTTAAGAATTTACTTAAGAGAATGAAGGTATTGTTCATTCAAAAGATCAATAAAATGAAAATACTCAAATCTTGTATTTTTATATCAAATTATTATATATTTAAAGGGATTTTTATATCTAACATTTCTAATTACATATAGCATTCCTAATTACACCTAATAAATTTCAACATCAAAATTAATCCCAACTGCCACTTCATGACACATAATCTCTCCTCATAATACACATATTTAATGCATTTATATAAAATTTTCAATTACCATTAAGTCAATAATTATAACCATGAAAAGATTAAAATTTTCAAATTAATTTAAGATTTTATTAATTTGAATTGGTATGAAAGAAATAATTGCCCTTTCAACAAAATCTTGTATAACTTGAAAGTACAATGATGTAATTTTACAAGTAACTCTCCCTCATCTTGAGAAAACCTCTCAAGTGTAGGTTTTTGAGCAAGCTTGATGGAAGAAAGAAGGTTATCTCTTTAAACTTAGAGCTTAATGTGAGAACTCTTTGACAACTTCTACAATTCCAACAACTAGCTAAATGTGGAAAGACATTGACTCTTCCCTAGACCTATGTAGAACTATTAGACTATCAAAGGAAGAACAACTTTCTATCAAAAAAAAAAAAGGAAGAACAATTTCTTTCGATCCTAAGAACAAAGAGAATCAAAATCCCTTCACTTGGATCTCCAATGATGACTCTAACTTCTGTACTGTAGCAACATCATATCATGCTAGTGATGGATCTTTGACTTGTTGCCATCATAGCAGCTCCATGAGATGGATGTTCAGGAGGCTCTTCATACCAACAGAGCTTCCATTGGTTCTAGAATGAGTCATACATCGTTTGTCAACCAACTGCACAATATTGTACCATCTTAAAAGAGTCGATGCACGCACCACCCGTGGTTTTTGTGCTGGCTCAAATTTTGAGTTGTACTTTTCCAGTTGAGTTTCAAGATTTGTTTGCAAGCATGGATGAGACAGCTCAAATATCCTGCTACTGTAACTTTCCTTAGATATTGTGTGATTTTTTTGCACTTGTGCCAATGTTCTCCCAGATCTGCTTGAACAATTGTATTATTCAATAGCCTTTCTTCGGCTACGACTCTTCGTCTTAACAAATACTCATATTGAAATTGTCTTTTATATAAAGTCTTAGTTTCTTCAACAAGGCTTCTTTGTCGACCCTTGTTCAACTTCCTCCTTGTAATTGGAGGGGATATCCCAACAGAAGGAACTTTTTTGAGGGAATCACTAACTTTGACTCCTGTATATACCTTCCATGAAATTTATGTGAAATGTTAGGTTATATGGCAAAATATAAGTTCAAGGATGTGGAATAAATTGAGTATTCTAGGATTGACAGAGTTTAGGTGCTCATTATGTAGATTTTAACTTCTAAACAAAATTAATTGGAGTTAAGCGGATGCTAGAGCAAAACTTCATAAATATACTATTGCATTGCTTAGCAATAAGATCATATGACTATGAACTATATCTGCATTAATGGTCAGCCTAGAGATTTGGTAGAAGGATGCGATCATTGTTTCATCATGTATTGCTATATGATCAGATCATGGGTGGTAATTTCATATGAAAATCGAAAATTGTTCGAAATTGCTTATATTTTGCTTGATTCGAAATTAATTTAATTTTTTTCTTCATCAACATTTTTCCCTAAGAACATATTCAACAAAGAATGCATTGAGTACTAGGTGCCGCACTCTTTTGTTGAGGATCAAGAAAGAAGCAATGCAATAAGCCGGATTAATGGTTTGCCAATATTTTTTGAATTTTAATTCTATTAAAGAAATAAAAATGCTTAGTGTAAGGTCATCATGAAATTCTACAAAATTTTCAAAAATTTGAAAACCATATGACAAAAAGTTGGAAAATTAGGATAATAACCCAAAAATATTGTAAGGTCACTTATTAAAAAATCATCAAAAGTTTATATATTTATTTCAAAAAGTTTCAACCCCATTAAGCTATTGACGTGGTAGTTTCATTAGCATTGTAAAAGTTGTAAAGATATCTTCATAATGCAAAATATACTCTATCAAATGACAGTAAACATTTCAACATATTTCAATAGGTAAAGAAAATTTGATGTAATTTCTAAAAAATCTATTTCAATTCATAACTAATATGATAGTTATGGATTCACTTTAGTTTTTGCTATATATTTAATCTTATTGATCATTAACTGCTACGTTGAAAATGTAGAAGAAACACATTAATTAATGTTATGATATGTACACAACATATATTAAAAAGAGAATTGCTTAAAATAAGTGGTAAATATTTTAATAAATATCCTATAGCAACATTATTGTTTGAAATGTTGTCTAACATTATAGAAAATATTTTATTTTATAAACAATACATATTTACTTACATTAAAATATAATTAAAAATATATATAGTTATACTAATTATATGAGATCAAGTGACAGTACATGTTTTGTATCCTTGATTAGTCTTCGATCTAATGACAATTGCAATAAGAGAACTCTTATTATTAATACTAATCAAATATTAAAAGTTAAACTTATCCTATAAGTAATATCTTTTAGATGCTATATTAAAGTGTTCTTAAATTCTTTATATATGAGCATGCATTATTTCTTCAAAGTATTCTTGAAATGCATTGGTACGTGAGCTAATTGTACTCGAGCATATACTCTAAATACACTTTGTCTCACATAAATTAAAAGGTGTCTACTTTCTCTATATATAAAATGGACCAGTCCCCTTAGCGCTCAAATCATTTTGAAATGTCTTGGGCATGGAATGAGTTTTGGGATTAAGTTGGGACTGTGAAGCCTCCCTTATAAGGTTGACATATTTTCCTATCAAATTTATGGTAATGAAAAGTGTTTGACTTGTCTTTGCTACCATTCGACTTAGCTGTTAATTCAAAATGTATTCATGCATTACTACATTTTGCCTAAACTTGAGATATGGTGCATGATAGACAATTAGGTAAAAGTGCCAGCAACGCCTCCAAGTTTCTCTTTTGCTTCTTCACTAGCAGCCATAGTCTCCAGTTTTGAATAATATTCTGGATTTTCCAAAGAAACTGTGAATTTAAATTTCAAAATCATTATGAAGTACAGTTTGTTCTATGAATCAATGACAATTTGTCATGAAGAAGTATAAAGTTTGCAAGAAAGTGAGGAGATTTTAGCGTTTGGAGATAGATTGAGATTTTGAAAGTGGGGGAGGAATATCACAAGTTAATAGATATTTCTAAACATGAAAGTTTTAAAAAAATTTCATTTAAATTTTTTTAAGGCTACGCTCCAAATGATCAACTACGAGTGATTAGTTGATATTAAAAAATAAAATGGTCCTTCCAAAAAAAATAATAAAATAAAATAGGTGGGCCACTATAATGTCATTGTGCGTGCCCATGAGCGATCTTTATATATATATATATATATATAGTGACAAAAGGTGTAGCATCCCGTAATCCAATTGTAGAAATATTGTTTGTTTTGACTTATGAGAATTACGTGACTTGAGAATTTCCTAGGAGGTCACCCATCCTAATATTACTTCAGCCCAAGCATACCTAACTACAAAGTTTTCTATTATTAGCATCACGATTTTCCCCTAAAAAACATCTCTACCTTTTGACATCACATTTTTATATGTATGCTATAGGATCTACTACTACTTTATTCATATAAGATTATTCTATTATGCTTGATCATGTGGTATTTGCCTAAAATTACTGTCCTTTTGGTACCCCCTCTCACCCTTAGGAGACTTTTAGAGTCTTCACTGAAGTTTTTCCCACCACGCCTCAAAGGCATATGAACCTAGGCCACATCCTACATGTCACTCACCCACCATGATATCAGAGTCAACCTTGACCTCTGAGCCAAGGTAGGTGGCTTACATGTGGGATGCATCCCTGACTCATGTGCCTTTGAGTCATGGTAAGGCAAACCTCAGCGAGGATGCTGAATCTCGTAAGGTTGGGACGGGTATCAAGAGAGTACTTCTCGGCAAATCTCACACAAACAAGTCGATAGAATAATCTCATGTAGACAAGTTAGATCCTGCAATGTATAAGTAAAAACATAATGCCAAATGGTGAAGGCACTTTTTGGGGCAAAACCGTAAAGCTAATAATGGGAAGCTTTGTTGTTAAAGCGTGTATTGGGATAGGTGACCTTCTAAGAAGTGCTCAAGTTACGTAGTTCCCAGAAGCTAAAGTGCGCTATACCTCTACAATTGGATCATGGGATGTCACATGAAGATAATTAATTAGTTCTTTAATTCAAATTTGGTCTAACTAAAAATTTACTCTTCTTGTTTTAGCTAACCACTCAACCAACAATTATAGCTACTATTTAATGCGTTTTGAGATTTCACTGCCAAGCTTAAATTAGAATTATTCATGTTCCCACTGTTATAATAGCTACTTGTGATATTTACACGATTGTTGTGATATTTATATGTTTCCTTTTTATTGTGATATTTATATGTTATTTTGAGAATAGAAGGTACTGGTGCTCTCTTTGGATTTGGTTTACACATCAAGTCGGTCACAGCTATATATGTGATATATCAGTCCATATGCATTAAAGAGTGTGTGTTTTTTCGTTTTTCTTTCACTGGCTACACCTTCTTTCCTGTGTGCAGGCTCGCCATGTGGACATGCCTGCACAAACCCGCTATATGTTGATGAGATTCTACATTCCGTTGGCTTCAAAATTTTTATAAACAAATATCGAATTTCAAAGTGCTCTTAAACATGTTTATCGTGCAATAATTTGCAAGCTTCCTTGCACTTTTTTTAGGCCTATTTTCCTAGCTTTTTCTTATACACGTTCCTCAATTCTGATTTTCCTTCTGCGACATTCTGAAAATGGAAGAATTTTATAGGATATTACTATGGCTGTTGGCAAGTCTACTATTCTTGATAAATGGAACAAAGGAATTAACCAGATGCTTTCCTTCATATAAATAGGAGAACAAGGAAAATGATACGCAACTCTCAAAACTAGCCCCTAAAATTTTTAATTTAGGATCTTTAGGAGCTAGTTTTGAGAGTTTATGTAGCATTGTTCATACTACAAACCATTCAAGTCCTCCTAGAATGTTAGTAAAGCTAATGCTGATGACATGAGAGCTTTAGAAGTGATTTAAATTATATACAGTGTTTGCTGAGTTTAATCGGATTGGTTGTTAATTACATATTTTACAATGTTTGGGAATGGGTTTGAAGCCAACGTTAAATACAGTAGATATAAGTTTATAGCAGCCACACAAAGAGGGTAAGGTAGACTTCCGATTATAAAGACATGGATGGGTTTCTCGCACAATATATTCTGACAAATGAAATACTAACTCTCAGCGTTGTCTTTTGCACGCAGAGTAGTCAGCAGGAGTACTTAAAACTTAAAGCACGGGTTGAAGCCCTACAAAGATCCCAAAGGTGAAGACCATCCTCATGATATATATCATGTCAGCATATTTTTTCATATATAGTATAATCAACATCATCTTTTGTGAAGAAAAATGTGTTTTTTTTTATAGTGAAGTAAAATTTATGTTAAAACGTGAAATATCTAGGTATTTTCAACAGCCCAAGAACAAACCAACTGCAGGCGAAGAACAATAAAAAACTATACTAAAATTCATAAAAGGAATGACACTAGATTTTCCCATCTTCTTTTTTCGTCTTCCAGATCTCCACAAGATTTTTCTCATACGGCTCTTCCCACAATGAAAGAAAAAGATATTTTTAGTAAATATACTGCACAGCAAATTACAAATTAGTGACCTAGAAATTTTTTTATTTATTATTTATTTTTTAGAGGTGATTTACACAGTTTAGAAAGCACCATGCACACAGAGACTAATATTCAGTTAAGATAACCAAATGAAATTGAAATTGCTTTGATTAGTGAAGAAAATTAGCCATGCCATTTACTGTATTAGATCAATGCATTGATTTCATTAAGTTTTCTCCAGTATCTCTGCCATCAATTTTATAAAAGATAAAACAAAGTGCGAGGGGAGGAGTGAAGGAGAGTTGCAGGTACAAGAAACAGAACCAGTAAAAATGAGGGGAAAATGAAAAGGTGGGGAAGATGTTGCAAAGGTTGGAATGAAATACTAGATCAACATGACATTTCTATGAGAATGCATGAGTTATCAATGCAGCTAATAGGGAAAAGTTAATAACATTATATAACAACTTTGGCATAGGAGAAATGAACAAAAACTTGCGATACAAGTTTAAGAGGCAACAACTCCAAGTACTCTCAAAATGTATACATATATATCAGTCTTGTGAATGAATGTGATTGTCTAATACCAAGGGGCTTTGCACGTCATTTAATTCCCAAGAAATGCTGATCCAGACCAACAAATGTTTAATCACAGGTTTTCTGCAGTGTGATTGAGAAGCCTTAGATGCTTCCAAGGTTAATTAAGAATCACCTATAATAACAACAACAAAATACTAGGCTTTTATCCGACGAGATGGTTGACTACATGAATACTTTGTTTCCATTTCACTTTATCAAATAAAATTAAGAAATCACCTACTCATTCCAAATCAATTGGTATACCTTCATCAATTTCTTATCACAACTCCAGAAATTTTAGATGGAAGATTTTAGCTAGTGAAAGGTGAATTATTAGAATGAGAAGGAGGAAGGGAAATCTTTCCTTGGAGTTCTGCTGAGGAGTCGTAGAGGGTTGTGGCAAGCCGCTAGCTGTCCTAAGAAGTCTCTCTGAAGGGAAAGGGTGCTGGTTGAATAGAGCTGCTAAGCTGTAAGCGAACCCCGAGTAAACAGTATGTGGTAAGCATTTGGTTTTAGATCCTGAGAATTGGAACCTCCTTACCATAAATTAGGCCATTTATAGTAATTAAGAAGTTAGTGGGTGAGATTAGGTAGGTTAGGTAGGCTTCATTAATGAGGCACTAGTTGGGCGACATGCTGGTGGTTAGATCTGCACATGCCTTCTGACGACCTGAGCCTTAATGAGAAATACTTTTCCCATGTTCCTGGAGAAATTATCATATTATGCGGTGGCTATGACATGACAAATGCTTATCGGCTAGCCGGTTGTTCAACCCAACCGTTTAACTAACTCCGCACTATTTGGCCAGGGGGACCTCAATCCAAGTAGCTCACTTGGGTTGTTCGGGAACCTCATTCGGCTAACCCTGCCTAGAGATTCAGTCAAATTTGTCCATATGTCATGGCTGAATGTCATGATAACTTTTTTCTTTAACATATATACAATTACATTAAAATATCCTTAGATTCATGAATAGAGATATTTAAATACATATACATAAACCTGCTCTAAGTTCTATGGTTTATTTAATATTAGTTTGACAAAGATATTTTTCATGTTGCTTGCAACAGCTCTGCAACATGATTCTTATCAGAAAGAGATAACAATTTTCTTTCCTCAATAATATATTTGCCACTCAAGGAATTTGCTGGGTGAGGACCTTGGCCCCCTAAGTAGCAAAGAGCTCGAGCAACTGGAGCGACAGTTGGACGCTTCTTTAAAGCAGATAAGATCAACAAGGGTACTAACTTTGCTACTTCTATTCTATATAATAAAGAAGCCTAACATATTCTTAAATTCAGAAATAAAAAAATGCCAACCAGAAACCTTTTGCGTGCTAATAAGAATCTTGTATATCCTGAAAACAGACACAAAACATGCTCGACCAGCTAGCAGACCTTCAGAGAAGGGTACTAATTTTCACTCTGCAATTGTTTAGATATTCACTCAGTTTGATCATGAAGACTACTGCTACTTGTAGTTTCTTTATTGCTTTGCAGGAACAAATGCTATGCGAGGCAAACAAAGCTCTGAAGAGAAGGGTAAGTAGAATTAAAGTCTTCCTTTTTATCTTTTTAATTATGAAACTCTATCGGTTGCTTATTGATTACATGGTCTCGAGAGCAGTTGGAGGAGAGCAGCCAGACGAACCCGCAGCAAGTTTGGGATCCCAGCACTGCTCATGCAGTAGGGTACGGCAGGCAGGTGGCTCAGCCACATGTGGCACATGGCGACGCCTTTTACCACCCGTTAGAGTGTGAACCAACTTTACAGATCGGGTAAGTTAATTTACATGCATGTATGAACTGAGAGAATGAAATAATAAAGGCTTTTGAAATAAAAATATACGAGACTACAAATTTTTAATCAAGTTTCTCATTTAGTTCAAATCGTTTCTAATATGAATGTGAAGTTTTTGAAATTTTTTTTTGACATATATTATTTTCACCGGAAATGTATCATTATATATATATGACTAGTGTATTGGGGGCGCAATAAGAATAAAATTCTAGAATTTTTAAGATAAAGAATAGCCTAGAAAATGTACATAATGCTTGCATATATGTCTCTTCTAGACTCTATAAGTAGCACTTTGGGAAGCTTTTGATCAACATAGTGAACAAATACAAGTTCTCACTTACACATTCTCTTTACATCCTACTTATGTACATTGCAACCCAGTCTCCACGATTACTTTAATTTTGGGAGTTAAACGAGTAAAACAATCTTAGTGACATATATAATTCCTCTTAATATTTATAAACAAACTACTAACATTTGGTGTAAGAACTAAGTTCAATCACTTTAGGGCAAAAGCTTCCTTCCTTAACACTCTAATTAATTCTCACCCTACTATCCTAAACCACTTCATCTACATGGCCAAACTAAATCACCTTCTTTCATTATAGTTAGTGATAGTTGCTCAATTTTGATACTAATTTAAATTAACGAAGACTTAAATTAATTTGAAAGTTTTAATTTTGTCAGTTATAATTATTGACTTGGTGGTAGTTGATTTATGAAATAATAGTTAAATGTGTATATTATGAGGAGAGATTGTGTGTCATGAAGTGGTAGTTAGAATTAAATTTGACTTTAAAGTTTGTTAGATATAATTAAGAATGTTAAGTGTGATTAAAAATATTAGGTATGAAAATCACTACAAATATGCAATCATTTGATGTAGAAAGTAAGCATTGAAATATTTTCATTTCATTAATCTTTTGAAGAAAGAACATCTTTAATCTCTTAGATGGATTCTTGAGAGTTACTATCTTGTTACACTTATGTTTTCCTCTTTACCTATTTTTCTTTTTTAGTGTCAAGTTGGTATTAGAGCTATGGTTAAGATAGGTAGTGATCATCAAAATAGATCTGATCCCGACCAACCCGCGACACATGAACATAACTTGATGGATTTGGAGATCAAAGAACAAATAGTATTCCAACAGATATTGTGTGTCACAAGAGTTTGTGCCAGACAGAGTGACAAATGTTTGTCACAACTTTGCAACACGTTGGCGGCAAACAATGTTCTATCGCCACCTTTGCAACAATGTTGCTGCAGATTTTGTTACTTACCTGTGATGGATTGGCAATAGATTTGTGACAAAACGGCTACAGTAGCTGTCACAAATCTGTCATAAATGTGCAGAATTTCTGCAATTTTTGATTAGCCATTTTGAAATAAAATTTTTCATTCCTTGTAATAAAATTGACATCACAGCAACCACACTATAATATAATGATATTCATACACTAGAAAAAATGTATCGATGCACTAAAATAAATATTTATACAACATAACAATTATATTTCAATATAGATTAAATAGATAATCAAAATAAATTAATGAAATTAAGAACATCACCATACATAATAAAGGGATTTATTAAAAAAAGGTTCAAACAATACAATAGAGTTAGTAGAATGCATAAAAACTAACATAACATAGTCACAACTCAGTAAACATCTTGATGAAACTCCTTTAGAGCTTGCTCGATGCTCTGCTGCAACTATTGCATATCGCATGATGCTGCTGACGCATCTGCTTTAACATCTGCTGCAATAAAGGCTCCAAGCTCTGGCCTACTTGCTCTTCTACACACTATATCATCTCCTTTAAAATAGGCCCATGCGATTGTAGCTCGCTATACAATGCCCTTGCATTTCTGGTTACAATGCACATATCCAATATAAAGTTCACATAGAAGTAAGGGGACCAATTGTAAACCTTATTCTTCGTCGGCTCCCTTGTGGTCAGACATTAGGCATCAGCGTCGAACGTCCCTGCCATGGATGGATCTTAATGGCACTGCATCAGCTCTGCCTCAGAATGTTCCTATGAACATTAAATAAACATATAAATATAAATGTAATTCTTAATTAATATAAAATATAACAAAGTCCATAATCTTACATGCGCCAAATGAGGTCGCTCATCAGCAAAATCCCCCATGCCGCTCTTTTGTTGGTGGGTGCAACAAAAATGCTTGAGATGGGTGGGCTCTCGCTGCAGCTCGATCACCTAAAAGTATAGACAATAAATAATATTCAGTTGTCATTAATTAAATTGAAAGGTCATGTATCTACTTTGCTTACAAGTTTTCTCCATCGCTCCTTGAATGGGATTGAACCCACAGTATGCCTAACCATCTAAGTGACTCAATTCTCCATCTTCATAGCTTTATTGTGCCACTATCATCCACCCACTTTGTCATCAACTTGTTCCACACATTTGAGGATAAGAAATTAGGGGGATTATTAAATAAAGCTAAATTGTCATCCATCCTGAGCTTAGTTAGCTATGTCGGACGAGCTCTATATAATATGTCTCTATACCTATGGAAGGACATTTGCAATGCGATTTTTGTTAGAAATATAAGAAAAAATAAATAAAATCAATTCTAAAATATTCAGTTAGATTTAGTTATGTACAGTTTCCAGTAGTCTCTAATCTTGTGCTCGTCAGACGACAACCATTGGTGCTTCCTCTGTAACGAACTTTCTCCCATCCTCCTAGGCGGGATTTTCCTCACTAGGAGACCAGATGCAATCTTCCACCTCCTCCTCCTTGCTCACCTCACCCTCAGCCTGCCCTTTTCCTCTGGCTTTTCCCCTATTCCTAACTAGGGAAAACTCCTTTCTCCCTTGCACCCAGGCCCCTCAATACGAGCCTGATGTCTTTTTTGGGCTCCTTGATAATAACACCCCCTTCTGCGATGCCATTCGCCGAGCGCCGGCTCTAGAAGACTTCAGGCCCCCTCGTCTCGAAGTCTATAAGGGCCCACAGACCCTCGCGAGCACATCCAAGGTTTTGAGACAGCCCTTCGCTACCGCCAACCAGACGGGGCCACAAGATGCCACCTACTTGCTACCACGTTGAAGGGAGTCGCGTTCAGCTGGCTCATTAAGTTACCTAGAGGCCACATCAGCTCCTATAAACACATGAAGTGGGAGCTAATCGCTCACTTCATAAGGTGAACTCGCATGGTTGTCTCTGACATGGTACTGGCCAACATCAAGCAAGGAGAGAAGGAGAGCCTGCGGACTACACTAACAGATTCTTCGCTGCTACATCGACCCTGCCGTCGCCATGCATAATTACCGCAGGGGGTTGAAGAACGAAAATTTGTACAAGTCTCTTCAGTTGGTGAAGTCCAGTATCTTGAGCTGGTCGCTAGGGCTAGCCAGTTTGTCCTCCTAGAAGACGCAAAAAATAAGGGCCCACAGACCCTCGCGAGCACATCCAAGGTTTTGAGGCAGCCCTTCGCTACCGCCAACCAGACGGGGCCACAAGATGCCACCTCCTTGCCACCACGCTGAAGGGAGCCGTGTTCAGATGGTTCATCAAGTTACATCAACTCCTATAAACACATGAAGTGGGAGCTAATCGCCCACTTCATAAGGTGAAGTTGCATGGTTGTCTCCGATATTGTGACATCCTGGTTTCCTGGACGCCAAAAAAGTAATACAATTCAGAATTACCTTTAACTTCTTTTCTCTTGTTCCGTGAGCCTTCTAGTGCCACACCTGCCACCAAAAATAATAGGAGTCTGTTAATACAGACCCGGTAGATAAAATAATATCCAAAATAACAATAATCATTTCAACACTACATACATATTGAATACATCTCATATATTTAGAATCAAACCAGAAATAAAATCAATCTCTACTACAACAGTTCCAATATCCAAGATACACTTAAAACATTATACTTAATATCAATATCATAATCGTCTTACTAAAAAAATAATAACTTTATTATTTATATTTCACTAGGCCCCAGGTTTCTCAACCAATCACCTCAAATGCCTCAATCATTTTCTCATAAGCCCAAAAGGCCTTGGACGTCGTCGCCTTAATCACCATCGCCTTTAAATCAGGAATACAAATATCTATTCTTTCTTTACTGGGTCAAAGACCTTACTGTAACACCCCATCACTCATTTATAATATTTATATACTATATCATAAATCTTGACGACATAATATCAAATATAATATACATATTAATTATCATAATTTATCTTATCATTGAACTCACTTTATTTCGTCATAACATAATATTATTCTGTTTAGTGATGTGAATCTATTATTTTCATACCCTTTCACCTAGAAGCCTGACAAGAGTTCCTACAGCTTGTGATTCTAGAAGCCTTGACAGGAGCTGCACCTTGCATTGGAGATTCCACTTTAGGACATTACCCGCCGTACACTCCCCGCCCTCATCGAAATAACATAAATATAGGAAACTCTCCGCCCTCGTCAGTTCTTGGTATACAAAAATCCATTAGTAAATCACCTCATACACAAGCAAATCACACATATTCTCTTATTCAATTAATAGCATACATAGCATAATAACATAATTTCATATTCTCAAAACATTAAATTATATTCATAACTTAATAATAATTCAATATCAACTTTAGGGAAAGAATTACCTACCAATTAATCGTTAAACAAAGCTTTGAAATCCCCTAGCTTTCCTCTTTTCCTTCTTCTTTTTCTTCTCTTTTCTTTCTTCTTCTTCTCCTTTTTCTT
Organism: Apostasia ramifera; assembly: GCA_019297695.1. Taxonomy (NCBI): domain Eukaryota; kingdom Viridiplantae; phylum Streptophyta; class Magnoliopsida; order Asparagales; family Orchidaceae; genus Apostasia; species Apostasia ramifera. Next base: position 656,129 of record JAEMOT010003204.1, on the reverse strand, counting down.
CTTCTCCTTCTCCTTCTCCTTCTCCAGCTGCTGGAGCTTGCGGCAGCTGCAGCCCCTGCTTCTCTTGACTCGGCAGAATGGCGGACACGGATAAAGGCGCGGGCGCGAGAAACCGAGAGGGAGAGAGAGAGGAATTCTTCTCTCTCTAGCACACGCGGTACACGATAAAAGGGGCAGGCGCGGGCGAAAGGCGATTCGCCGTTGAACTTATCCCATTTAATGGGAAAAAGTGCAATTTAGTCCCCATGTTTCCAATCTCTTATAAATAGGTCTACAATCCTTCATTTTCAGTCCAATTCAGCTTTAATTTTTAAACCTCAAATCAAATTATATTTCAATTTCTTTTAACTTCAAATAAAATTCCAGGATATCACAGATATGGTGCTGGCCAATATCAAGGAAGGAGAGAAGGAGAGCTTGCAAGACTACACTAATCGATTATTCACCGTTGTGGCGGAAATAGAAGACATCAACCCTGCTGTCGCCATGCATAATTACGCTGGTGAAGCCCAGTATCCTGAGCTGGTCACCAGGGCTAGCCAGTTCGTCCTCCTAGAAGACGCAGAAAACGCCTCCCCCCCCGACGCTTCTAAGCCCGAAGCTGAAGAAAAAAGGAAAAGGAAACGTCGAGACAAAGAACCAACGGGCCCAAAAGATCGACGGGATCGTGAGTGAGGCATTAAGGACAATAAGCCTCACCAAATCCATGAATAGAAGCATTTCTTTTCACGACCACTCAAGGAAATTTATGAGGCAGCCATCAAACAGGGGTGGGTTCACCCATCCGCGCCCAAGCCTCTAGCAAGCACAGACCCCGACAACTACTGCGAGCTGCAAGGGAACTATCGGCACAAGCTTCATAAGTGTCACACATTTAAGGCCCTGCTTGACAAATTAACCGACCAGGGCAAGCTAGAGGAGTTCCTGCTCATGGCTCACGTCCCTGAAGTTGGCAGGAAAAAAATCCCCTACGATGGCACCTCGGAAGCCCTTGCGCCGGCTACCACAACCGTGTGCTCAAATCAAGCAACTCGAAGGTACACCCCAGCCACCAAAACTATCAATGCAAGCTTCAACATCGATCCTATAACTGCTTACCCCCAGATCATCGAAGTTAGTGGCATCTCCCAAATCTTAGCTTCCATCCCTCTTACCTTTACCGGGGAAGATCTGCCTCCCACCAGCGATCCCTACGATGATCCCATCGTGGTCACTGCACGTATTGCCGACTCTGATATTTGGCGAGTTCTAATCAACTGCGGTAGCGCGGCTGACATCCTGTTCGAGTCAGCCTTCCTCCAGATGGGCCTCAAGGAGACGGACCTCCTCCAGAAAGCCCTCACCCTTTTAGGTTTTTCTAAGGAAAAAGTTCAACCCCTGAGATTTATCTCCCCACCGGTGACTTTCTTCGACGATAATGGACAAGCCCTGAATATGGTGAACTTTGCGGCCATCAAAGCTAAATTCGGCTACAATGCTATCCTAGGAAGAACAACCCTCAATTCCTTTGGGATGACGATTTCCACACCCTATCTCGGGTATCATCAAATCCGAATGGCTAAGGAAGATGAGGAGAAGATTACCTTCATTACAAACATCGGCATGTATTGCTACGATATCATACCCTTTGGTCTCAAGAACGCCGGCGCTACTTATCAACATATAATAGATGCCATGTTCAAGAATCAAAGGGGGAGAAATCTTAAGGCATACGTGGATGATATTGTAGTCAAAAGCCAAAGCATGGAGGAGCATCTTGCTGACCTCAGGGAGACGTTCAACACTCTCCGCAGGTATAACCTCAAATTCAATCCTGCTAAATGTACTTTCGGTGCTGTTTCAGGTAAATTCCTAGGCTACATAATATCAGCCAGAGGAATAGAAGCTAATCCAGACAAATTATCAGTTGTTCTCGACATGCTTTCCCCCCGATCATTGAAGAAAATTCAGAAGCTAACAGGACGCGTCAACAACTTAGGAAGATTTATCTCCAAAGCTTGTTATCAATGTTTGTCGTTCTTCCAGTGTCTCCGCAACGGCAAAATGAGCCAGCAGACCGACAAATGCGAAGCAGCCTTTACAGAGTTGAAGAAGTATCTCACCACTGTGCCGATACTCGCGACACCTAGGGCAGGTGAGGTTCTTTCCCTTTACCTAGGGGTGTCGGATGCGACAATCTCAACCATCCTCATCAAGGAGGATGGAGGGGGTCCAACGCCCAATCTTCTACGTCAGTCATATACTTCTGGATGCTGAGACTCGATATCCTATGCTGGAAAAAGTTGCTCTTGCTCTTTTGGTGGCGGCCAGAAAGTTATGTCCTTACTTCCAATCACATACTATCCAGGTGATTACAGATTAACCCCTTCTCAAAATACTGCACACCCTCGAAGTTTTTGGGAGACTTCTTAAATAGTCTATCAAATTTGGCGAATTCGACATTAAATATGCTTCAAGGACAACGATCAAGGCTCAAGCGCTAGCTGACTTTATTGTTGAACTCTCCACCTCAGAACCTCCGCCCGTTAAAGACAGGGTCATAGCTTGGTCTCTTCATGTTAACTATGCTTTCGGACACCACTCTCAAGGAACTGGAATCCTTCTGACTAGCCTAATGGGTGTCACCTTACACCAAGCAGTGACCCTTCAGTTTAAGGTCACTAATAATCAGGTAGAATACAAAGCATTTATTGCAGGGTTGAACTTTGCCCTTGGGCTGTTCGTGCGGCATATACAGGTGTTCAGCGATTCGCAACTAATCGAAGGACGAGGTTCTGAGGAAGTATCTCAGCGATTCGAAGGACGAGGTTCTGAGGAAGTATCTCATGAAGGTCCAATCTCTGATCTCCCAGTTCGAGGAATTCTCCTTAACGCATGTTTCTAGGGAAGAGAATCAGGTGGCGGACCAGCTTGCCAAGAAGGGATTTCCTGACTTCCATCAGCATTAAATGTTCGAGAAGCTCAATTATGAATATGCAGAAATCCAGAAAACTGATCAGGCATCTTGCTGGATGTCGATTATCTGAAAAATGGGGCCCATCCCAGCAATCAGCAAGAAGCAAGAAAGCTAAGGATCGAGTGCACCAAATATGCCCTCATCAATGGTGAATTGTATAAAAGATCCTGCGCCAGGCCACTCACTAAATGCCTGAGGCCTGAAGAAGCTCAGGAAGTCATGAAGGTTGTTCACCAGGGAGAATGTGGGACTCATGCTCGTGGTCGAAGTTTGGTCATTCGCATTCTGCGCCAGGGATTTTTTTGGCCCAATATCCATAAAGATGCTCAAGCATTCATAGAAAAATGCTTTCAGTGCCAGTATTACGCTGATATGCAAAGGCAACCTGCAGGTTACCTCAGCCCTATCAATTCATCTTGGCCCTTCGCCATACCCAGGCTTGACTGATGTCTAGATGTCATTTTAAAGTGATAATTTTTTAATTATTTTATAATATTTTATTAACATATTCTCAAACTAAATAATCATTTTTTTAAATTAACATAACCTCAAAATAACATTGTGGTGTTCGCCTAATCTAATGTGGAAGGAGCTTGCATGCCTGAGAACTAGGAGGTCTCGCGTTCGAACCATACTATCATTATAATTTTGAAGTAGGGTGAGAAAAATTGTGGTATTAAAAGGTTGAAGTAAAAACAAATATTTTTTAAAAAGAAAAGAGAACATCAAAATTGCATCTTGATACCCTTGGTCTTTTACCTTACCATTCATAAAACTGCAGGTATCATTCTGACATCACAATTGCTCAAGTCGGTGCTCCGAATGTTAGCAATTACATGCCGCCTGGATGGCTTGCTTGAGTAGCTACAAAATATCTGGTTTGCTCCCTAACCAACTTATATTTATATTTATATATCCCAAAGCAGTACTTTTTGGTGTCAATTGTGGTCATGCATGTACGCCATATGTCTATTCCATTTGATGTCATATCTGGGACATAATTTTCTGTGAAATTTATCTATATATAAAACTCCTGACACTGGAGGGTTTGTACTACAACATAATGATGTGTAATCATCTGGCATTCAAACCAAAGTTTTTGAGCTTGAGTTTGGCTTTAGGTGATCCATTCTGCAGCTGCAGAAGTTGCAGAGCTTCAATGTTTGGTTTTAGGGGCATTTGTGGTTCATTATTATTTTAATGTAATATTATGTTATATTATTTTACAAAATAATTATTTAATTTGATAACATGTGCTAATGATCTTCTAAAAAATTATTTAATTATTAGTCAAAATATAATATCCATATCATATCACTGCATCTAAATAACATGATATGATAACTCTTGTTCACAAGTTGATTTAAACATTTAGGAAGAATATATCCATGCTGAGGTTATATTTACATATTATCTCCTTTTTAAATTTTATTTATAGCATGTGCATATGAAAAATAAATCTCGAAAGGTGCACTATAAGTAAATGTAAATTTTCATATCATTAATGACATGCAAATAATTATCCCAAAAATTTAATTGTTGGATGTCTAATATTAAAACTTATCCTCAGGAGAATGAAAAAAATCTTGTCCTTATGCAATCTGCCAATATATCAACACTTATATCAATTAAAAAAAAAAAATTAAATTTGGATTTGTTTCAGTAGAGAACCCATTGAGAAAGTCATAGGTTAAGAGAGAGTATCGTAATATTGAATTTGAGATAATTTCTGATGTTTCTTTAAGAAATTGAAATAAAACATTTTCAAATAAAACTTGTGTAAAATTTAAGACTAAAGCTAAATTTTATAACTTTTATTAAGCTAAATAAATAAAAAAATGTTCCCAACAATATGAAGAAAACATCTTCAAATATTGTTGGTCTCATTGCTAGTATATCATCTCTTCCAACTTTGATTCCAAAACTATTGGGTTTGAGATACGTAATAAGTTATTATCTCGAAAAAAGACCAATGTGCAACGCATAGCCAAACAGAAAAGAAAGCAAGAAGAACACGACATTAAAATTGTTAGTGCCACATACATGCTACAATAGCACTATATAAAACGATATAAACATAGTACTAATATGCATATAAGAAATAGCATTATATATATATGTATAAATAGTATTATAAATAGCACTAACATTGATCTACCATACTTGAGATTTACATAGCATTATCATTGCTCTTCGACATGTATTACTTGACTATTATTGAGTCGTGCACGTCTACATGTTAGTGCAACATTAGTTGATCTAGTAAATATGACTTGTTACCTGCTGACAACCAAATTTCTCAATCGGCCTGATGAGAGTAAAACGCCACACCGTGATAGGAAACACAACGGCGCGACGAAAAGAAAAGATAAAACTAATAAATAACAAATGAATAAAGCAAGCAAAGCTAAAAAGAATGCATTTGTAAATTTTATTACGGTACTGTTATATTCGCCCACGTCATTGTCACCACTGCTCTTCCCATCTCCTGCTCTGCTTTGCTCTTTTGTTCCTTCCTAGCTTCCCATCTCCTGCTCTGCTTTGCTCTTTTGTTCCTTCCTAGCCTTCATGCATGTCTTCCTCTTTCAGGTACCTAAGGAAACATGCCTCACAACACATATACCAGCAACTCATAGTTTCATCATATTTCTTATTATTTTTTGAAAAATTTCTTTATTAAAAGTAAGCATGTTGCTTGGTTAATAATGAGGAAGAATCAGGATGTAACTGTTTACCTTTTCCCCGAGTTTTTGCTTCCATTACCTTCACTTGCAGTAAAATTAGAAACAAGACAATGTCCATAGAAAGTATGAGACTGAGTTTTTTTTTTTTTTTTAAGTTTAATATTTACACATATAATCTCATACTTTTAACTGTATAATTACAAATTGTATTTCGTATTAACGAATGGCTAGATCTTCCTCTCTTTAAATAAAATGAAAGGCTAAATCTTTCTAAACTTGATGGAGAGAATGAAATTTGTAATTACGTATTTAAAATATGTAGTAACATATATAAATATCTAACTTTGGAGTTTAAATAAGTAAAAAATCGTTCTTTAGGAATAACATATGTAATTCTCCCTATTTTTAATGTTATATGTTCCAAAAAATAATCTTAAATTTTGAATCTAAATAGGATTTCCTACATGACATCAGTGCCATATAAATAAAAATAATTTTTTAAATGTCACACAAAAATCATAATTTGCCTCATAGTTTGGGGTTATTTGTTAAGGCTACAAAACATCTCTTTTTTTATACATTCGTGACATTTACTTCTATGTTTTATTTGTTCATTTTTTATAGAAACCATAACAATTGTAACATAATCATCACAAATATAATGGTGATGTTCTAAATTGTTACTGCACAACCAATACAAAAAATAAACATATGCACATAAATCACATTTAGATGTTATGAATAATTAAAATTGGGTGAGTTTTGAAATAGTTCTAAAAAGCAAAGATGTTTAAAAGAATAATATTGTTTGTTAAATTTCTGATTACTAACTGACCTATAAGCTTAAGCTTGTAGACAATAGCTCAGAAATAGTTTTATATTCTTATACGCTCCCTCACACACAAGTTTTTTTTGCTTTGAAACATAGAGTTGACATAGATTCACTTTTTTATTTTCATCTCATTTAAGAGATAATTGAGGGGGAATTAGGGTGGTTCGAACTTGGGACTTTTGGCTCTAACACTACGTTAAATCTTTAGTTACCAAACTAGGGCTATTAACTTTGCTCAAAGATTAAAAATTGATCAAAAATTGAATCATATTTTAGATTGAATAGAGATCAACTTGATCCAGGCAAGCCAACTAACGAATCATTTTATAGCTCCAGAAATTTATCATGTCAATCTTGCATTACAATTTACCTTCTCCTGTGCAAGCTAATTTGCAATGAATTGTGAAATTCAACATAAGGTTTTTTCTTTTTAACTCTATCCTATAGGTAACTTGGAGTGAGTAGTGGCCAAGGTTCAAACTTAAGATCTCTAGCTCTAATATCATGTTAAATTTCTAGTTACCAACTAACCTATAAGCTTAAGCATGTTGGTTATATATAAACCATGAATAGTTTTATATTATAACAGAAACCTTGTATTTCCTCACGTGTTCCATGAAAACAAACGACAACAAAACAACATGACCTTATCTCAAACTAACTGGGATCAGATACACTGATTTTTCTTTTTAATTCAGCTATGTCTACAGAAGCTCTCTCTATGAATATTGAGTGCCATTGACTCAAGGTCGTCCATGACTATGCTAAAGCACAACAAACCCAAAAAAGAATAAATTCAAAAGCCAAAACCTTGTATAGAACCCAAGCCTCTGGCATCCAAATCACAAATCTAGTACATGCAGGACAGGATACTTGGTCGGTCTATAAATCTAGAATGTTGATGGTGTACCATGGACTTCTTTAATTGTGAAAATGTCCCTTATTGAGATCATTGTGTTGCTTAATTAATAAATGAGGAAGAATAAAGTATTAATCATTTACCATGTCATAGAGTTTTTGATTTCAGTAGTGCCTTCCCCTGCAGTAAAAATAAGGTAAACTTGGGTGTCTCAATATGATAACAATAACTTTGAGAAGACGTGACTGTCAACCAGGAAGAGAATGCGATGTGGTTTTTTTATTATTCATTATTGACGGTTCTCTTATTCATTCTTAATAGAAATAGTTGGTCAGCGTCATCAAAAACATAAAGTTGAATGCAGCTATAATCAAGCGACAGCATGTACTGTATGCTCATATCATTGCGTGGGGGGTTGTATGTATGATTATAGGCTAAATGCTATGAAGGATATCTCCAGCTGCAGTAGTGCATTGTTTAATCTGACATGGATTTGATGCACTATTGCACCATGTACCACATAAGTGAACAGATTTTTAATATTTCTCCCGCATTAGTAGACAGTAATACATTTAAAGGAAGCAGCTATAGCATGAATTCATGAGAATGGGAGTGTTTGTCATAAGGAACAGTTAAATGGAAGAAAAAATGAAGACGAGCTCACTTAATATGTTAAAGGGGTAGTAAAAGCAATCATTCAAAGTATAATCAGTTATCCTAGTCATATCCTTTGTTTCAATAAATAAAAGCGATTACTGTATCCAGGCCTTAAGTTTTTTGGTTGGATCTGTAAATATGTCAATGCATAATTAAGGTTAGTGGTCCATCAAAATTATTTACGACTAAACATTAAACTCTTTATTCAAAATTTACAATGAAACCTTATACTTCTCCACATGTTCCATGGAAACAAACAACAACAAAACACAACATAACCTTATTCCCCAGCTAGTTGGGATTGGCTACATAAGTCAGCTCTTTCTGTGAGCATCAGCAAATAAATGCCATGTCAAATGATTATATACTAGATGGAACATAAGACCTAAAGAAGAATTTAGGTATGTGAGCATATCTGTATATCAAATATTTGTTTTTAGAACAAAATCATGTCTAGAGCAAAATCCTGTTTAGAACAAAATCATATAAGGTCCTACGATAAGGGAAGAAAGCATCATAGGATGCTACAATCAAAACCTTATCTAGAATTCCAACCTCTGGCATCAAATCTAAAAAATTGTACATATAAGACAGGAAGATTGGTTAGCCTACAAACTAGAATGCTAAAGTCACGTCTTGGTGTAGCATTTATGTTGATGATTTGAGCGGAAATGACATGCAAATTAATTCTCTTGTCCCTTACATTTTCAGTCTTTCCATGATACCTTCATCATTAGAACAACCTTCAGTTAGCTCAGTCATGGAGTTGAAAATTGATATTGACATTAGTGAACCCATCTGATGTTTTCTTGAACCTCGTGAACACTAATGATGGCAAATCTTCAGTACAGTGGAACTTATTGGCCCAAGTACTAATATTGAAATGCAATCTCATTTGGAGAGGCTTTTATCCAGAGATCATAAAAAACAAGTAGTTTCATTAAAGCTTTGACAAAAGAAAGCGTAAAAAGGGAAATGCACCTTTTGATGACAAAGACTTCTTAAAATATCCATCATCAACAGCTCCTGCAAGAGGAACACCATAAGAGCAATTCAGAAGATGCCACTCCAACAAACTGATAAGAAGTGAACAAAGAATGCTGGAAATAAGAATGGATGGAATCTGCGAATAACAGTTTGACTAACACGGGTAATGAGATGAGAATCAAACTTATGCATGTTCAGATAATGACATTGAAACAGCAGCAACAATACAATCTGTCCCTCTCCAACTGCCAAATTTCCTCATCTTCTATCTGGCATACATTTCTTCCATCAAGAAACCCAATAAAACAATCAAGAAATGTGTAAACTTTGAACTTCCAAGCCTAGAATGAATAAGCAATGAACCACAAAAAAGCCTTGAGTATCTTAATTCAAGTACAATATCTGCATAATGCATAGCCTTCTACAGGATTCTGAGCAATCGTGAATAACTAGTGAAAAAATGAAAAGAAAACATAACCAAATAAATAATGAGATTAACTTTCAAAGAACAAAGTCGACTCCCCTTATGGTGATTTTCACAATCCAGATGACTTGATCTTCTATTAGTCTAATCCTATATTGAAACCAATATGAAGTTTGAAAAGGCATCTTTTACAACTTGAAGCCATTTAAATGTAATATATATTGTTCCTGTTGCGTCAATTTTCATTGATCCAATGTTGATGACTTCCTGCTAGGGAATTTATTAAACCTGTTACTTGTTCTTGGAAGTGTAAACATCTGTTGCCTGTATTTGCTATTTCCTTGGTTCTTCTTTCAGTTCATAAACCTGAACTGCTATATATCAATCTATAGCAGGTTTGGCACATTTTTATCCCTTTTTTATTTCCTGCTATTAGCTTATTTACAACCTATTGCATGCTTGCTATATCAAAATATGAATGTCTAATAATTCGATATCTTCATTCAGTAGAAACGACCCTCACCTTGTTTCCTACTACGTAGTTTTATAATTGATATTGGTCAATTACTGTAGCATAATTTTCATCGTTTGATGGTCAAGACATCCATATTTATCTAAAAATTTTATTTATAAACTTAGTTGCCATTTTCACGGTTGATCTGCCCCATCTTATTACCTTTATGTATGGCTTCATTGTTATGCCTTTGGATAAACACAATGCTAGGTTCTTTCTATTTTAACAACAAAGACCGCTGTGCATTGCCACACCTCTATATGTATACATCACCTATAATGCTAAAAAATACAAAAACTCATATCCTTGTCAAAAATAGAAAGCATATCATATGGGAGAGGCACTTTCCATTCCCTACAATAAACAGAAAGAAGAGGAGAGGTTAGTCAAGTAGCATAGCATCTCAATCGTGGAACGAAATCCACTAAGAATCCTAGATATAGTAAAAAGTAAGTCAATCAAGCCACAACCCCTTAAAAGAGTTAGACCAACACCTCGCTAAAGTAGACGCCTCCTAGTCTACACGGAGGTCGGCACTTGCCATAAAAGTAGTAGCCAAACAAACACCTGTAGGGCCCATAACCTAACTTTTGAAATCTCAAAAAATGACTACTGCAACAACCTAACCGTATACAAGCAAGAAACAATAGAAGCAAAAGTGGGGGGATCTGACCTAGAGACAACTGAGGGATCGTGGTGGCTCGTAGAATAGAAGAGGTCACATCCTGCATGGCTTTGGCGGCATTATTTGCAATCATTAATAGAGGAGTAGAAGATTTCCCATACGTGATAGGTTTGTTGCCGGTGGGTACTACATATAGAAATCACCCACTAAATCAACTCTCCATCAAAGTGATGCTCCAAAGAAGGACAATGCCATAGCCCATCTGATGCAACAAACTCACAAATAGTAGTTGGGATTGGGTGGTCCATGCCTTTGAACGTCTACCATTGGAGAAGAGGAAAGGGTGAAATCCAGCAGTTTTCGAGTGTAAAAATGATCACCTTATTACCAATATGCCAGTGAATTTGTGGATCACCTACCAATGAGCTTTTAGAGTTGCATAGGGGTTTCACGACTTGCTACTTGCAACTAAATTCTCAAAAGCTAGATTTCAATCAAAATAATGGCACTCAACCAAGCACATAAATATAGCTCATGAATTAGATAACCTTTTAACTTTAGTGCAAAAAAAAGAATAGGATAAGTTTTGAGATCCTTACATTATAAAAATAGTTATGTAACCAATAGATGAATTGCCTTAATTTTAAACCAAAATTTCAAAAGTAAAGAAGAATAGAAGTATTCACTAGTAGGTGCCCTCTTGAAGTCACAAAAGAAAATTGATTTATATTTTGCATATACAATAGCAACAACTAAGCCTTTATCCTATTAAGTGAAATTGATTGGTTTATATTTTGCATATGAGAATTAAATTTGTTAAATATCCTAGCATAGTCAATAGGCGCAGCCTAATTGGAACTATTGCATTATGTGTGCATGAAGTGTTCAAAGACAATTTTGGAGAAAAATATAGAAAGTGTTCCGGTGATGTTTATAGTATTTTATAGTCTCTCAAAATGTTACCTCAATACAACAATAAACTAAGCTTTTATCTCACTAGGTAGCGTCGACTACATGAATCCTTAGTTTTTATTGCACTTTATCTAATAATAAATATTTTAAATATATAATATTAATTTTTATACTTTTTTGTTATGTCCTTTTTGGCCTTCCTCTTCCTCTGCTTACATGGGCAAAATCTAATAATCTAACTTAGTTTATTGGAGCTTCTAACAGCATATGACTTATATGTCCAAATCATGTAAGCCAACTCTCTTTGAGGTTATCTTTGATTGAGGTTACTCCACCATTCTCTCAGATATACTCATTTATCATCTTAACCTTTTGTGTAAATCTGTTCATCCACTTTAACATCCACATTTCTGCGATACTTATCTTATTTATATGCTTTTACTTTGTAGACTAGGATTCAGCACTATATAACATTGTTGTTCTTATAACTATTTTATAAAATTTACTTTTAAGTCTGAATAAAATTTTTTTATCACACAATACGCTAAACTTCAATTTATCCATCCTGCCTAGATTCTACTAATAACATCACTATCTATTTCACCGCTATTCAGTACAATCGATCCAATATATCTAAATTGTTCACTTTTTCTGATAATTTGATTATCAATTGTCATCTTCTTATTACAAGTATTTCTTTTTTGACTAAATTTATGTCATATATTTGATTTTTGATCTACTAAGACAAAACCTTTTAGATTCTGATGTATTTCTCTATAACTCGAGTTTCTCTTTGACACCTTCATTAGTCTTTTTAAAAAAAAGAATATCATATATAAAAAGCATATACCAAGGAATTTTTTTTTTAATATATCTAGTCAAAACTCTCATAACTAATACAAATAGATATAAACTTAAAACCGAACCTTATGCCTCGTTTGGTTCGAGATAATTTTTTTGCCCAACACAAATTTTAACTATAAAAATTAACTTTATTTTACATTCAGCACAAATACGAATATTAGAATTGAAAGTATTTCACATTTTACACACTTTCTAATATTAAAATAAATTTCTCTCCCATTAAACTGAAAAAATAAAATATTTTTTTCTTCTGTTAAAAAAAAAACTCGAAACAAATGAGGCCTTAATGTAATCCAACTGAAATAAGAAAATTCTTAGTCAAACCCTCTTATATTTGAATACATGTAAAAGCCCAGTTATACATGTTCTAAATAACTTGAATGTAAGCAATGCAAATCGCTTTTTTTTTTAAACTCTAAAGCACTTTCCTAGAAACTTTATCATAAGTTTTTTTTAGATCAATAAAAATCAAATGCTGATCTTCTTTTTCAGATTAAATATCTCCATTAAATGTTACCTCAATAATCTTCAAAAACAAAATGTTACCTCAACATCCACAATTATTGTAGCAAAAATTTGGCAGGCATCCGTAAGCCAACCCTCACAATGATGTGGTTTGTAGTCTTTGAAATAGAAATAAGAATTGCACATTTCAACAGTTTGGTAACATCCACTATGAATGTAACCCCAAAACATTGTCCCCAGCTTTGGCTACCGTTGTTGTCATCGACTTCCACAACTTCACCAATCTTCTGCCCAATATTCTCAGTTATCTGTTTTGTCATTAAACCAAAGGGCAGATCATATACGCAAATCCAGAAGGAGTGTTTGAAGGCTACATCGCTCAGTCTTCGTCACAATTGTGCTCCCTGAGGAGTAATACATTTTGGCCAAAAGACAATAAGGCTCCTTCCATAAAAAACGAAAAAGAAGAGGTTCTCCGCCAAGATCCGCAATTTAACTCCCTTCGCAAGTCTCCATATTGATTTCATGGTGTTGAGCAGGGCGTCGCTGTTGATGGGAGAGATATCCAGAGCTAACGCATTAGACATTCTCGAAACCGTGCATTCGCTTGTTCGGTTTCTTCTTCAGTCACTTCCACTGCATCGCCGTCTTCCTCGGTGAGGGTAAAGGATTTCCACGATCCGTTTTTTAGGTCTTCTTCCACGGTTATTCAGATGGCAAATAGGGAAAGAAAGGGGAAAGAGGTAGATTGCCAGATGGGGATCTTGGAGTATCTGTAGGGAGCGAGAGGGGTGAGAGAGTTGTTACCTCGCGGACTTTGCCGACTGCTTCTACCGGCGAACTCTCAGGAAGTCAGGCATGACGCTCCCCAAGGAGAGAGACAGACCGACACCCTTTTGGCGGGAGGATTAAATCAGAAAAAAAATGATACTAATTTAAATAATAATAATAAAAAATAATAAATTTTAATTATTTTACAAAAATTTTAATATAAAAAAATATTATTTTAATTCACATATTCAATAATTTTTATTAAAAAAATTAATTTTATTTTACATCCTAGACTAAAATATTCGATTCAAATATTTTAGTCTAAAATGTGAAATAAAGTATATATTTTTATTAAAAATTATTGAGTATATGAAGTAAAATAATATTTTTTTATATTATAATTTGTGTAGGATTATTAAAAAAATTTATTTATTATTATTATTATTATTGTTTTTTAAATTAGTATCTCTTTGGTCCTGATTTGGTCCTCGCACCAAATAGGGCCTTTTTGAATGAAGACTGCCAGACACATGACGCTCCCGTAGGTGTAATTTTAAATTGATATATTACATTATAATTAAATTTTAATATTAAAATTTAATTATATATTTTTAAAGTAAAATTTAATTATATTTTATATTACATATTTTTTAAAATAATAACTTTATTTTAATTTATATTCTAAATATATACTCAAATAATAACTAACTTGAATTGTATCATTCATATATTCCAATGTAACGTCCAAGTATTTTTATTTTCTATATTTTAGTTCTAAGGTGAATATGACTGTTTGGATATTACATAAGAGGTATAAGTTAGGCATAATCTCGTAAATGATATTATATATATGAGTTAGGTGTAACGTCGTGCACGATGAATGTGAAATCTCGGGTTAAGGCGTACTGTCGTACACGAGGAACGTGAAACCTCGGGTTAGGCATAACCTCGAACAATGTTGTAGTGTGAATTTTTTGTGTTATGTGTATAACTAATCTTGAAGTCAGGTGTTAGGATAATATGCAATTGGTTGATGAGTAAGTTCTAAGAGTTGGTGTGAGCTAACTTATAGTGGTGCCACGTGTTGAGATAATAGTGACAAGTGTTGAGCTAATCGTACCAAGTGTTGAGTTGCATGAAAACTGTAAGAAAATAATATATATTCTTTGATTCTATCTTTTCTCTCTCATTAACTCTTTCTGACATTCTGGTTCCCTGAAAAATTGGGGGAGATAGCTCAGCGGACAAGACGAACTTGAAATAAGGGAGATTCCAACTAATATTCATTTATTACCTTGTACGAGAAGCTATAAATATAAAAGAGATAGAGCTATAAATTTTTTACCTTGTACGAGAAGGTATGCATGTTTTTTCTGATTTGTACTGAATATTTATGTGAAGTAATTCCATAACTACTTTGTTACTTTCTTATTAACTGAGTAAAAATAACATTGCGGAGAATAACTGGAAAGCCAAGTCTAAGGACTTGTGTTAAAGAAATGAACTGTGAAAGAAAGGTGGTTTTCGGTTTCTCGTTGTATAGGTGTATGCCCAAACTGAAAACGTGATAAAGAAGATGTTATAAGTCCAGCCTACTGCTGAGAGTAGTATTAGCAAAAATAATATTGTAAGTCCAGTCTACCGTTGAGAATAGTATTGGCAAAGATGATACTGTAAGTCCAGTCTACCGCTAAGAGTAGTATTGGCAAAGATGATGCTGTAAGTCCAGTTTAACGCTAAGAGTAGTATTAGCAATGATGATGATGACATAAGACCAGTCTATCGCTGAGGATAGTATTGACAGTGAGCTGGAATATGTAGTACTATGGGTGGTCGTTGAGGACCATTCCAGTGATTTTGGGCAAAGAAGTAATACACCGAGAAATCAGAACCGGTTAAGACAATCATCGTCCCCGATGTTTGGTCGGACCGATATTTGGTGAGAAAATCGTCTCTGATATTTAGTGGGACTAATGTTTGGTAAGACAATCGTCATTCCCAATGTTTGGTGGGACTGATGTATTGAGTGGTACTATCATGAAAATACGAATGTTGCAAGTGTACTGATGTTATGAGTGTAACTAATAACACGTAGTTATGAAGAAATGATGTTTGACTAATTGTAGTTTGACGGTCCGATATTTAGCTGTTGAGGATTGACGGTGCACGTATCGTGGCCGAGGTTTGTGCAAACATCGTGTCCGTGATTTCATATTTTTACAACATCGTAAATAATATTATAGAATTTACTTGCGGTACAATGAACCCTGTTAAGAGGTATTGTTATGAACTCCATACTTTCACACGATGTTAAGGTAAACAATATTAGGATGGTTTCCTAATATCATGAGCGAAGATTGGTATTAAATTTGTTAAGCTAATCTACTGATATTGTGTTCTGATGAAATGTTCTTTTAGTATGAGTTTTATCTATTCAGTACTTTGAGACTGATGCATTTTTGGTAGGTACTTTTTCACCTGGTCAAACACAAGATAAGGGTAAGGAGATTGGCAAGGCTTGAACTGTCACAGGTACTTCAGGTTTTCCACTGTTAGCACTCGAGCCGAGTTCGTTCAACTCGATCAATTTCGGCCCAACTCCAAGTTCTAGGGGCCTGTTAATTCAGGCAAGAAATTTGATTAGCCCAGCGTTGGATCCAATTATGGGCTTGGGCTGGGCTTATTACAATAACTGTTTTAAAAAATTTTATTTTTTTTATTGCAAAAAAAAAATTATTTTGAGGCACTCGTCTATCGGCAAGGCATGTATTATAATAATATATGTAGATTAAATTGAGGAAATATGGGGTGTCAATTGATTCTATATTATTATAATGCATGCTATATCAAAGAAATTAATTATATAGTTGAAGACATATTTAAATAATATTATAAAAAAAAATTAAATTATTACTATTATACCAGAAAATTGTGAAATTAAATTAACTAGTTTTTGTCATCTTTAAATGTAATTACAATAATAAATCAAACGATAATTAAGAAATAATATGAATATGTAGATAAAGTGCATTTGGTTAGAAATAAACAAAAAGAAACAGAGATTAATTTAAAACTCCCAATTTCACAATTCTCGTATTGAGCAAAACCCAGATCTTGAAGCTTGAGAAGAAGCATCAAGGAATGGTTTTCTTCATCTTAGGACAGAAGATCCTTCTTCATAATCACAGGAGAACTGGGTTTTGCTGTGAGTATGATATCATAATTAAAAGGAGTAGGTTTACAATGAATCGCTCCCTAAATGCTTGTATTCCGCTTGAATTCAACGTTAAAGTAACAAATAGTCGTAAAAACAACACTATTCAATCTAAAAGTGCCTAATAGTTTAAATAGATCGGTATATTACCTAAAAGATGTATAATTGCCGGTATTATAATAAAACTCAGTCATATGTCCCTTGAAGATCGTCAAATATCTGCTTTTGGCTAAAATACATCGATATAATAAATAATAATTTTTTAATGAGGGTATTATGTTAAAATACCTTAATATAGATAAGATCAAATTCAAATTGCTTATATTATCTTCATATATAATAAACAACAATTGAATACTCGTATAAATGCAAATATTTAGTTAAACTAACTTATTATGCAATGAATCATTCTCTAAATGCTTCGGCTTGAATTCATCGTTAATACTGTAAATAGTTGTGAAAATATAACTATTCAATTAAAATAAATTGATTTGTCGGAAATCTATCTCTAAAAGTGCCTAATAGTTAAACATAGATCGATATACCTTCCAAAAAGAGTGTAATTACTGGTATCATGTTAAAACTCAATCATATATCTGTAATAGATCGCCAAATATATCATTTCGGCTAAAATTCGTCTATATAGCGAATATTAGATGTGTAATCTGAGTATCACGTTAAAATGCCTTAATATAGACAAGATCAAAGTCAAATTACATGTATTTTCTTCAAATTCACTCTAAAATAATTGAATACTACTATAATTGCTACTATTTAGTTAAAATAACTTATTATATGGTGAATTATTCACTAAATTCTTGTATACTGCTTTAATTCAATGTTAACGAATTGGATAGTTGTGAAACCGCCACTATTCAATTCAAATGCAAAATAGTTCGGGCGGGCTCGGCTCCACTTGTAAACCTCCAAGCAGATAGATGCGGAGCTGAGTCAAACTGTTAACACGTGATTCTTACGCTGCATCCCGGCCGTACACATGGCGCCTGGCTGGCCTCCAACTCTTTTTATTTTAAAATTACTAACTCCTCTGTTCTCGCAGGTTCTTGACCAGGTCAAAACTTGGCCACGAGGGTCCAACCTATCCTCGTCCACAACGAGCCAAGAACACCGCCGGTAACGTCGGGCACGAGGTTACAAAGCGGTGCCTGTCACAATCAGCTTGACCCAACCGCGTCGTTTCCCGTACAAGGCATCTTTTCCAAACCCACAAACCAAGGATCCGCATGCTCCAAACCGTCTCGGATCCCCAGAAAAAGTACCAATATTAAAAGATATCATCCTCCTTTCGCAGCTTCTAGCCCCTCCGGAGGCCTACAAGCGGCGCGAACCCAGAGCTTGTCTACCTCCTTTCCTCCAGAAAAGAAAGAGAGAGGAGGAGGATAAAGTAGAAAAAGTAGAAATGTCATTAGTATCTGTAAGATCATAAAACAAAATTAGCTAAAGAGATGACGCAGCTGCTTGTGAATACCAAATCTTTTTTTATTACCGAAACACTAACGTGCGTAAAAGTTTTTGCGATCCCAATTGCGTAGCCCAATATACTTCTCTCAATTTTAATATCTAAATATATGCATAAGTTGTGTTTTATGTATGAAATATTTTTTTTTATTTTTATTGTGTACGTTGAACTGACTGTTTTAATATTTTTTTCTCTTCTTAGAAGTATTTGGAAGTATCGGATAAGTATCGCAAAAGTATCGGATTTTTAAAAATAAAAATTGATACTCCATGTGGCGTATCGAATACATATCGGTGGAGTATCGGGGAGTATCGATATCTGATACGGATACGATACGGATGCATTAGGCTTCATAAAGTATCGGTGCTTCGTAGCATTGGTGTAATAATTGATACTCATAAAGGAGTTAATGATATAATGGAATTTTGGAGGAGAACAGTAAAAGGTAAACATTTCAAACAAAATGCATTATAAGTTTGGTGATCCTAAAAAGAGATAATAATGATGTGAGATTATATAAGATAATATATTCATCATGCATAAAACTTCAAATAACTTTTCCATCATTGATTGGCAAATTGGCTGAGATGGAGAGTGTATGTGTTCTATGTGATAAGAAAGTTTTTGTCAAGTTAAAGGAAAAATAATATTATGAAGCTATGCACTCCATCGCCTATAAATACCCTTGAACAGTCTCTCAGAAAAGGAAGAGAGAGGAGGAGGAGAGAAACCGATCCAAGAGAGGACCAGAGATCAGAAACGAGAGGAATATCCATCACGCAAGCAATCTCTCAGATCCTTCCATCTTTATTGTATTAAAGCCTCAACTGAGGAGCTCTCTTTCCCTTTTTTCTCTTTCAAAAGCACTGTATTAGCCTTCGCGGCTGCTTTGTCCCATTAGTGAACCTTCTTCGCTGATCGCTCGGTGGACGTAGGGGATTACCTCCCTGAACCACCTTAAATCTCTGTGTGCTCTTCTGTCTGCCCCGAACTCTCTCTCTTTCTTCTTTAAGCTTCCTTTGAAAGGCTTACCCTCTCTGTGCGCCGCCGTCTCCTAGAACTCTCTTTCTTTTTCAGTGTTCCTTGGGATCCCCTACATCCTACGTCAACATCTTTTGGTGCTTTCATTGAGACCCCAGGAGGACGGTGGCCAGAACGTGCAGAACCAACTCCTCTGCCCGCAGCATACACGCAGGAGAACCCTCCATCAGGGCGCCGAACGACGGAGCTTTGGCCTCAACTTCTCGGCGTCACGCTGGATCTGCTTCCTCCTCCAGGGGTACCTGTGTCTCAGAACTTCAGGGGATGCTCACAAATCTCACTGACTTGGTCACCGGTCTCACAGCCCAGAAGGCTGTGATTCTCAGGCAGACACAACCAGTGTGTGCTATACTTCCTCACCCGCCGGTAGCGGCGGTCCCTGCTCCTCCCTCGCCGGTAGCGGCGGCCCCTGCCCCCCCCCCGCCGGTAGCGGCGGTCCCTGCTCCTACTCCGCCGATCGCGGCAGCCCCAGAGTTACTTCTGCCGGTAGCGGCGATCCCGGCTCTCCCCCTTCCGGTTGCTGGGGCCCCCGCTCCAGCGCCTCCGGTCGCAGCACTCTCCGTCCAAACATCTGGTTCCTCCAGACCGCCCAGACGCCCTTTTCGCCTCCAGGAGGCTCGCTAGAATTCTCTTCCACCATGCCCATTACCACAACCTGCTTTTCTTCCACCTGCCTTCCCTCCTTTTCTTGCCGGAAGAGATCTCCTCTTTCCAAGCACTCAGACCCCGCATCATGGGCCTGACCCATTTTTCGGGCCGATGGATGGCAACACTCCTTTTTCCGATGCCATCCGGCTGGCCCCAATCCCAGAAGACTTCAGGCCGCCCAGACTAAAAGTCTACAGGGGCGTAACCGACCCCCGTGAGCATGTACAAGGGTTTGAGGCTGCAGTCCGTTACCATCAGGACGAAGCCACTAGGTGCCACCTCCTGGCCAACATCCTGAAGGGGGCAGCATTCAGCTGGTTCATCAAGTTGCCCAGGGGTCACATCTCTTACTACGAACATTTGAAATGGGAACTGATCGCCCGTTTCATTGGTCGGACCCGAATGGTCGTCTCTGACATGGTACTCGCCAATATTAATCAAGGAGAGAGAGAGAGCCTCCGGGATTACACCAACCGCTTCTTCGCTGCTGCGACGGAAGTCGAAGACGTAGACCCTGCAGTGGCCATGCACAACTTCCGGAGGGGACTCAAAGTGGGGGATCTGTCCAAATCCCTGCAGTTGGCTAAACCTCGGAGTTACCCAGAACTGGTGGCTAGGGCCAGCCAATTTATGCTTATTGAGGATGCTGAATTCTCTCCCACAGACGCTCCCGGAGTCAAGCAGGAGAAAAGAAAGAGGAAACATCGGGGTGCCGAACCCCCGGCCACGAGGATGCATATGACCAAAAGCCGTGATAAATATGAAGAAAAGCCTCGACACGTCCAGCATCAAAAACTTTTTCTCTCTCGGATGCTCCCCAAGGTTTATGCGGCGGTCGTTAAATAGGGCTGGATCCGACCTGCCGGACCCAGACCAGCACCTCCGGTCGGGGTGGATCCCGACAACTATTGTGAGTTCCACGGAAACTACGGGAACAGACTTAACAAGTGCCGAGGCCTCAGGGCCCTGCTCGAAAAGCTGATGAATCAAGGCAAGCTCGAAGAATTCATGCAAATGGCGCCAACCTTCACTACTGTCCAGAAAGGGAAGGCCCCCGAGATTGCTGGAGCCCCTGCTAAGGCCATACCATCTTCAGGCCCCACTCAACCAGGACGCCCTTACCCTCCGGCCATCAGGACGATCAATGTTATCTTTAGCATTGACCCTACCGCTCGCCGCCAAGTAGTCGAGGTTGGCGGTATTTCTGAGCAACATTTTTCATCTATTCCCCTCACTTTCTGCAGTGGAGATCTCCCCCAGTAGGGCAATCTGCATAACAACACGATTGTGGTCGTAGCCCACATAGCTGACTTCGATGTTCGACGAGTACTCCTCGACTCTGGGAGCGCCACCGACATCCTGTTTGAATCTGTCTTCCTCCAGATGGGACTCAAAGAGACGAACCTCCTCTGCGCTGGAACTACCTTGCTTGGTTTTTTCGGGGAGAGGGTTCAACCTCTGGGATTTGTCACCTTGCCTGTATCCTTTGGTGATGATAACGGCTACGCTATGAACATGGTCAACTTTGCCGTCATCAGAGCTAAGTTAGGCTATAACGCCATTCTTGGAAGGATGACACTAAATTCCTTCGGGATGGTGATTTCCACGCCTCACCTATGCGCAAAATTCCCTACCCCCAGCGGCGTTGTCACCATCAGAGGAGACGCCAGGCAGGCTACGCGCTGTTTCCAAATAGCAGCACAACTTGCAGTTGATCAACTGGATCCCAGAGAGTCTCAGCCAATTATACCACAGGAAGGGATCATCAATGTAACCTTAGGGGGGGGGAAGACTCTTCTAAAATTGTAAACATATCATCTTCATTGAATGACAAGCAGCAGGCGGAAGTCATCGCCTTGCTTTCTGAGTACATCGATATCTTCGCGTAGTCTCCCGAAGATGTTGACAGGCGTTGACAGGATTATCTGCAAACATCATCTGAATGTATCTAAGGCTGCCTCCCTTATAGCACAGAAGAAAAGGGTAATGGCAGGAGAGAGGCAGGACGCCATCAAAGAAAAAGTCAATAAATTACTCGGAGCAGGCTATATCAGGAAGGTTCAGTACCCTCGATGGCTAACCAACATAGTCATGGTGAAAAAGGCCAACGGAAAGAGGAGAATGTGCGTAGACTTCCGAACATTAAACCAAGCTTGCCCTAAAGATACTTGCCCTCTCCCCTATATCGATACAATGGTAGACCGTACCTTCGGATACGAAGTTATGAGCTTCCTAGATGCTTTCTCTGGGTACCATCAGATCCGGATGGCCAAGGAAGATGAAGAGAAGACTGCCTTCATCACTGATTACGGCACGTACTGCTACAACGTCATGCCTTTTGGTCCAAAAATGTCGGTGCTACCTACCAGCGCATGATTGATGCCATCTTCAAAGGCCAGAGGGGAAGAAATCTTGAAGCCTATGTAGATGACATTCTGGTCAAAAGCAAAACCTTGGAGGGACACCTCAACGATCTCAGGGAAACATTCGACACCCTCCGAAGCCAGGGGAATAGAAGCCAATCCAGATAAAATATCGGCTATCCTAAGCATGCCCTCTCCAAAGACGGCGAAGGAGATTCAAAAATTAGCGGGGAGAATCAACAGTCTGGGCAGATTCATCTCGAAAGCCGGTGATCGGTGTTCTCCATTCTTTCGATGCCTGCGCAATAACAAGAGGGGCCAGTGGACCGACAAATGCGAAGCGGCTTTCACCGAATTGAAGAGATATCTAACCTCGGCTTCGATATTAGTAGCACCGAAGGAAGGGATGGTCCTATCTTCTTACTTGGGAGTATCCAACACTGCGGTCTTGGCAGTCCTCCTAGACGATAATAAGGAGGTACAGCATCCAATCTTCTACACCAGTCACGTGCTCCTAGACGCTGAAAGCCGATACCCCACACTGGAAAAGCTCGCCCTGGCTCTTCTGACGACGGTAAGGAAGCTGCGGCCATATTTCCAATCCCACACTATCCAGGTTGTCACCGACCAACCGCTCCTGAAGATACTGCACACCCCTGAGGTCTCGGAAAGATTACTCAAGTGGTCCATTTAGCTACGTGAATACGATATCAAATTTATCCCACGAACAGCAATCAAGGCTCAAGCCCGGGCCGACTTCGTCGCCGAGCTTTTTAGTTTGGAGCCGCCACTCGCCAGGCCCCGGACAAACCTCTGGTCCCTTCATGTCGATGGTGCGTCTTGATCGCAATCCCAGGGGGCTGGGATTCTCCTAACCATCCCGATGGGGGCTACCCTACATCAAGCCGTGACACTTCGATTCAAAGCAACAAATAACCAGGCAGAGTATGAAGCCCTCATTGTAGGACTGAACTTCGCACTCAGCATGGTTGTGAAGTGCATACAGGTATTCAGCGATTCCCAATTGGTCGTCAACCAGGTGAACCGTGCATTTGAGATAAAGGACGAGGTTTTGAAGAGATATTTGCAACTGGCCCAGTCCTTGATCGCCTAATTCGAGGATTTCTCCCTAACGCATATCCCTAGAGAAGAAAATCAAGTGGCTGATCGGCTCTCAAAGGAGGGGCTCCCCGACCTCCGCCGGACTCAGACGTTCGAAAGGCCTAGTTTCGAATGCGCAGAAGTTTTCTCTGAAGAGTGGCCACCTTGTTGGATGGATAGGATCCTCAATTATCTAAAAGATGGGACCCAACCCGACAACAGGCAAGAGGCAAAGAAGCTGAAACTTGACTGCGCCAAATACACCCTCATCGATGGGGAGCTCTACAGAAGGTCCTATGCCAAACCCCTCACCAAGTGCCTAAGGCCTGAGGAGGCCAAAGAAGTCATGGAAGCTGTCCACCGAGGGGAGTGTGGAACCCACGCTCGTAGCAGAAGTCTGGTTATGCGAATCCTACGCCAAGGATTCTTTTGGCTAAACATCCACAAGGACGCTCAGATATTTGTGGAAAAATGTTCTCAATGCCAATACTACGCCGATATGCACAGGCAGCCTGCAGGCTATCTCAAACTCATCAATTCATCTTGGCCCTTCGCCATCTGAGGGCTGGACTTCTTAGGCCCAATGCCTACGGCCATGAAGAACTACAAGTGGATACTAGTCGCCGTTGACTACTTCACAAAGTGGATTGAGGCTAAACCACTTACTCACCCTACTGCTCAGAATGTGGAAAGTTTATTTCTCTCTCATTAAACTTAAAAAATAAAATATTTTTTTTTTGTTAAAAAAAAAGTTCGAACCAAACAAGGCCTAAAGGGCCTATTTGGCATCGGAATCAAAATGGTACTAGTTTATAAAGATAATAATAATAATAATAATAATTAAATTTTTCTAATTATTTTACATAAATTTTAATATAAAAAATATTATTTTGTTTCACATACTCAATAATTTTTAATAAAATATCAACTTTATTTTACAACTTTTAGATTCTAGTATTTTGGTCTAGGATGTGAAATAAATTTAATATTTTTATTAAAAATTATTGAGTATATAAAATAAAAAAATATTTTTTATATTAAAATTTATATAGAATGATTAGAAAAAATTATTATTATTATTTATTATTATTATTATTATTATTAATTTTAGTACTCACGCCAAGCAATGCCTAAGAAAATAATGACATTTCAAATGATATATAAAGAAATAAGTAAAGGTCTATAAAATCTTCAGGGTAATGGACTTTTTGGGCTTGCATTAATTATTTTGATGAATCTAAGATCAGGCAAAAATATATTTAGATTTACTTTTGTGCGATGGATTTATTTTGGGTTATGTGTATTAATTTAATTTAATGATAAATTATATTCATATTTTTAAATTTTGAATATAATAATATTTAGATCTATATTTTTAAAATTTTAATATCTGAATTTCTGATTTTTAAAATTTTAATATTTGAATATTTTTTAAATTTTTTATTATTAATTTTTTAAAAATTTATAATTATATCCTCCCTTTTCTCCACCGCCAGCAGAGAGAGAGAATATAATTGATTTTTTTTAAAAAAAATTAATAATAATAAAAAAATAATAATCTAAAAAT
>JAEMOT010003204.1:620019-630647 GCA_019297695.1 Apostasia ramifera | reverse complement strand
AAATTTTTTAATAATAAATAAATTTTTTTAATTATTCTATATAAATTTTAATATAAAAAATATTATTTTATTTCACATACTTAATAATTTTTAATAATAATATGATAACATAGAGAACAAAATGAGCTTATTCTCTCTTCTCACATCATGCATCGTTAATAATAGTTGCCATATTTTTCTTCTTGAGTCAGCACGTATAATTTTTTAATTTTTACGTAAAATTCTCTACTTCTATCACGTCATGCATCCAATTTATTTTTCTCGCCTTCGATCATTTTTGTCTAATTATTTATTCTCATGATAAGTTTTATCATCAACAAATATTAAGAATAAATGCATATTGAATTTCATGCATGTTGTGGGATGCATTAATGCATGCATAATTTCATGTCTGTGATAAAAATAATAGTCTCGTGAACAAGAAATTAAATTAATAAAGCATGTAAAATAGTTAAAAATGAAAATCTATTGCTGATGATCATGATGTAGTGCACTTGATGCACATAATTCACTGAAAAAACATTAATCATAAAACTTTAGATAAAAATTGTTAATTTTCATTATGAGTAATTAATAAAGTACGTATTTCCTTCAATTACACTCTTATATATATATATATGCCGGCTCATGCCTCTACTAATTATGCTGGTCATAATAATTTTCTATTTTTTATAGAAATAATTATCTACATGTCACATAATTTAGTTTTATTTATGTCTTACCCATCCATTTTTAGTTAATTATGCTATGCATGCTCAAAATATTATAAAATTTTACATACACATATTTGAATTAAAACTTAATCAGAATTTATTTAAAAAAAAAATTATTCTGTTAGTAAATCATTAAAATTATATTTTTATTCTTAATGGTACATATTTTTTTCTCTTCCTCAATACCACACTAAAGCGTTAATTTGTCCTAAAATCAATTCACGTCGCGGATGTCTCCTTCCTTTGCCGCCACTTAAACATTAAGATTTTAAGATTTTTACTCAAAATATATTTAAATATCCTGAAAATAATATAATGAACGGCCCAGATTTTTTGTAATCTAACTATAATTAGGTTATTAAAAAATTATGATTATTCATTATAATAAAAATAAGTTAAAATGTGTGAATGTAAGATTTATAATGTTTTGAGTGTGCATAGCGTAATTAACTAAGAATGGATGGATAAGATATAAATAAAACTAAATTGTGTGGCATATAGTTAATTATTCCTTTTTTATAATATATATAATCTCCTATTTTTTATAATATATATATATATATATATACACGCACACACCTAGCCCCTCATTAAATACGTTATTTGTTCCACGGGAATTAGGTGAATGCATTTAAACTGGTTTGAATCGTTCATATATTAGAACAATTAATAGAATAGTTTACAAAAAAAAAAAACCATGAAAAATATTATTGTGTACATAATATAGTTATTAAGTGAAAAAAAAATATTTTTTGAGTTATTAGATATGTGCATACTTCACAAAAAGTATCTAGGCCTGTCAATGGATCGGATCATGACCCGATTCGATCCGAGTTCTGATCCGATTAAACCCCAAATGAATTTTTTTTTGACCCTTCAATCCGCCCCGTTTACTAACCCGATCCATCTACAAATAAATGGATCGGATATGGATTACCATTGACCCGACCCGTTTAAAATCCGATCCGTTTATGTAATCTAATTTATAGTTCATACAGGGATATATTATAGCTAATAATTTTCTTGTTGGAAGGCTCAAGTAAAGAGTGTCACTATAATTAATTAATAAAAGATTCTTACATATTATATTAATAGATTATAGTTTATAGTACTCAATTTATATTTCACAATATATATATATTTATATATTACAAATACTGATTTTTATATTAAAATATTTTTTATTAATTCATAAAAATAAAATATTCTTCTCTTATTTTATTTCCAATAAATTTAATATTATTTAAATTTAATTATGAAAAATTATTTAAAAATAACTACTTTTATTGTAAATGGATTAAATCCGAAAACCCGAGTTCCGAACCGATTCGATTTCCGACCCGAGAGGATATGGATCGACCATGATCCGATCCGATGTATAACCTGATCCGACATATATGGATTTGGATCCGGGTCAGAGTCAACCAGATCCGAATCCGATCCGTTGACAGGCCTAGTCGTATAAGAGCTTAACTAGAATCAAGTTGTTCGTGCAGTCGAGTTGCGAATCTTCTTCAATTATGATACAAAAAATTAAGAGTAGGTAACTCTTAGTCTCTTACAATTCTTTCATATAATTAAAAGTACTGGTGAATAATTATCCCTCATTGAAAGTCGAACACTAAGATGAGATAATATATATATATATATATATATATATATATATATATACAAATAATAATCTCTACTTATTTATCTAAAATTAAATTTGGAATTAACAAGTGTACACTCATCCAACTTAAGTCCTGATATTGATTTAAAAAAGGGATAATTACCTACATATTATACTATTTTACTTTATTTATGTGTTACCCATCTATTTTTAGTTAATTACGCTATGCATACTCAAAATATTATAAAATCTTATATACACATACTTTCACTTTTTTATTATAATGAGCAATTATAATTTTCCAATGACCTAACTATAGTTAGGTTACAAAAAATCTGAACCGTTCATCATATTATTTTAAGAATATTTAAATATATTTTGAGTAAAAATCTTAAATTTTGATGTTTAGGTAGTGACAAGGGAATGAGACATCCGCGACGTTAATTGATTTTAGGGCAGATCAGCGCTTTAGTGTGACTAGGCCTGTCAACGGATCGGATTCGGATCGAGTTGACTCTGACCCAGATCCAAATCCATATATGTTGGATCGGGTTATACATCGGATCGGGTCATGGTCGATTCATATCCTCTCGGGTCGGAAATCGAATCGGTTTGGAACTTGGGTTTTCGGATTTAATCCATTTACAATAAAAGTAGTTATTTTTAAATAATTTTTCATAATTAAATTTAAATAATGTTAAATTTATTGAAAATAAAATAAGCGAAGAATATTTTATTTTTATGAATTAATAAAAAATATTTTAATATAAAAATCAGTATTTGTAATATATATACATATATATTGTGAAATATAAATTGAGTACTATAAACTATAATCTATTAATATAATATGTAAGAATCTTTTATTAATTAATTATAGTGACACTCTTTACTTGAGACTTCCAACAAGAAAATTATTAGCTATAATATATCCCTGTATGAACTACAAATTAGATTATATAAACGGATCGAATTTTAAACGGGTCGGGTCAATGGTAATCCATATCCGATCCATTTATTTGTAGATGGATCGGGTTAGTAAACGGGGCGGATTGACGGTTAAAAAAAAATTCATTTGGAGTTTAATCGGATCGGAACTCGGATCGGATCGGAACTCGGATCGGATCGGGTCATGATCCGATCCATTGACAGGCCTAAATGTGACATCGAAGAAGAAAAAATATATATACTATTAAAGGTAAAAATATAATTTTAATGATTTATTAATGAAATATTTTTTTTAAATAGATTTTGACTGAGTTTTAATTTAAGTTTGTGTATGTAAGATTTTATAATATTTTGAGTGTGTATAATATAATTAATTAAGAATGAATGGGTAACGCATAAATAACATAAAATGGTGTGATATATAATTAATTATATTTTTAAAAAAATAATAATAAAATCCTGATATTTATCCCATTATTTATAGAGGATCAAAAAATTCGGCAAAAAAATATTAAAATAAACGAAAGTCAAGAAAAGAAGATTTGGTTAGGCGGTGGGCTTGTCGTTGATGGCCCATAATGGTTGGCAAGGCCCACGTTCCTTCTGCATGGAAATCTACACGTGTCAGTTTTCATGCTTGAACTCTTCCATCTTTAAATATAAAATGATACAAATAAAAAAAAAAAAAAAACTGTGGTCACAATCTGTGGATGATAATTTCAGAAATGCTTTACGCTACAAAAATAAATCAAATATAGTCTAGCCAATAAAGTACAGGTGAGAATTTGGCACAAAATATCAATAATTACTTAATATTTAGCTTGAATTGAGCTCAACTCAAATTTATTGACCTAACTACGAGTCATATTTATAATTTACAATTGATTCGAATTAAATTTGGCTTAAATATTGAATTTTAAATAAAAATAATATAATAGCTATTTATAATTTTATAAATAAAATATATAATAATAGCTAGAATATGTATTGTATAAATCATTGAATATTTTTGATAAAAATTAATTAAATTTTTAATATAATTTTTTAGTTAGTACAGTAAATTTAAGTTAGCTTAAAATTAAATTTTAATCAAGTTGAATTAATTTGAATTTGAAATTGGTCTAAATTTAAATTTATTTATAATTGATGAGCTGAACTGATCTCTCCTCTATATCAACAAGCGACCGGAAGCGGATAAAACAGGAACCGACACGTGCCGGTCACTACTCACCAGTGCCGTGCTCCTGCCGCTCGGACAGAGCTCTCCGTCTCCGGTTGCTGGCTATGGACCCGACACGAGTGGGCCCATCCACGATAACTCCGATCTGACCAATCTCGCCGCAGAATTTGCGGCATCTCCTTCCAGCCGTTGATGGCTTAACGCGTGCGAATGACGGACATGATCTATTGTACTCTAGAGAAGCCTGCAGTTTAAATTTATGTACATTTAAATTATTATTTTTTAATTCCCCGATGCTTCTTTTGGTTCCAAGAAAGAGCGGCACTCAAAGGAGGAAGATGGCAAAGGTGGAGAAATTTAGAGCGAGAGGTGAACGAGGGACGAAGGTTTTCCCCCGTGCTTTTTTTGTCTGAAAAACAACAATCGAATATCAAAATAGCAGTCAAAAAGTATAGTGCAACAAAAACATTAGAAAAATACAGCAAAAATAGGCCAATCAAACCACATTCCCACCTCTAACTTTGTTCTCAAGCTGATTGAGTTCAGGATTGAGTTCAACTTTGATCGAATCAATCTATGAAATAGATTTATTAACTCCTCTGCATCACGATTTGGCTTTACTGCCAGGCTCCTCCTTTCCTTCCTTGAAGATTTTCTGTTATACTTAAAGGATGCAGAAATGAGGATGTTAAGGTGAATATGTGGATATACACGAAAGGATAGAATGAGAAATGAGTATATCCGAAAGAAAGTTGGTGTTGCACCAATTGAAAATAAACTTAGAGAAAGTCGGCTTAGATAGTTTGGACATCTAAATCGTAGGCCGATTGAAGCTCCAGTTAGAAAAATTGAGTTATTGGAATTTGCCTATATACAAAGAAAAAGAGGGAGACCAAAGAAGACATGACAAGAAACTATAAGGAGTGATCTTAGTTACTTAAACTTACATAAGAATTTGATAACTGATAGAGCGCAATGGAAACAAAGGATTCATGTAGTTGATCCCATCTAGTGGGATTAAGACTTGGTTGTTGTTGTTGTATTAAATAATTTATATGTATTGTAATTTAAATAAGAGAACTAATTTGATTAATTTAGAAGTTGAATGAATCAAATTTTATATTGATCTCAACTAAAGATGACTAATTGTTATTAATCCTATATAATAATAGTAATATTCATTTCAAATGAATAATAATAAAGTAGAGTTTTTTTATTAGATTTTATATTTGATGTGAGATAAAGAATAAAAATATTCTTAATCTTATTTAGATGTTAAACTAATTAATAGGATGTAATTAAGCATTATGTTCCCCACCATATATCTAAGAAGCATATCATAAATTTGAGTGAAAATAACATAAAATATGATTAAATTATCATTGGAACCTCTTTAAGGTGAACTATATGTAAATTAAAATTTTAGATATTTAATATATAATGACATGTAATTTTTTCCTTAGCATTTGGTATATGAACTCAAGCATTTATTTGCATGACTACGGATAGATTTTTTTATTTTTTTTTTATGAAACTACGATGGATTTGGTTCATTTTGTTTTTAAAAACATTATATTTTAAAAGTGTTAGAAGAAAATGAATGCAAGTCAACCTATGAAGAAAATGATTACTAGTGTTAGAAGAAAATGAATGCAAGTCAATCTATGAGCTTGATAAGCGACTAAGTATTTATCGATCGTGTGGCAGCAGTGCGGTGAGCAATTTCAAGAGGTGAAAGACCATCTGGAATAACTATAACAATAAATGTCAATGATGAGATACTCTTACTATTCAGACAAAAATTAGCATTCTCAAGTCAATCAAATGATTGTGTCTTGGACATGAAGAAAATGTGAAACTATGCGACGACATTGCACCCTGCAATTGGTGGAGATACCATGATCGATTGTCGATTTATTTCTGGCAGAGTTTATCATCGACGACTGAGATCTAGCCACACTACTTTAATTTGAATTGACTGACTATTAGGATAGATTTGAAAAAATGAATGCTACGAATTGCTGGCTTGATAGATTGAAAATCTCTCTATTCATTCGGACTGATTGGAGATTCTATGAGCTAATTTTATTTCCTCCATTTATTATGTATTACTTATTTCTATTTTCATGGTTGTTATTTTATGTATGCTATCTAGTATTTTCTCATTTATGTGAGAAAATTATTGCATTATGTATTTTTATTGATTGAGTCAGTTTATATAGAGGTCTATATAAATGCTTCACTGTTATCCTTATTTTGTTAATGTTGAATGAATAATATTTGCCTTTACCGTGGGGTATTTGGTTCGGGAATGAATTGATATCCTGAATAAAAAATGACAGGCTTTGGGTAAGAATTCCTAAACTCCATCCATTTGCTCAAGCTCATCTCCTCCGAATCGATCCACTCCTTCCCTCTCTCAAACCCTACCCAACATTCACTCTAAGCTATTGCTTGTGCATTTGACTCCACCGTAATATTCGTTGGTTCATCCATCTTTCTTTGCAAGGTTTTCATCGCGCCTGGATTCACTCGTGATTGTCAGCTGCATGGCGGTCCTACAAGCAGGATCTCGTCACCTATGAGTTAATCGCACTCATGCGACCACCGCGCGTCCGTGCTCAGTCACCTCGACTCGAGAGTTCTCGCTCACGCAGAACACATCGAATTTGCGCCACCTTCCTGTACGCACACAACTCAATCAGATCGCCATCTCTGTTCAACCGTGCCCACCGCGCGTGAGCAGCACTGGCTTGCGCTGCACTCAACTGCAACACGCTGCTCCCACCCACCGCACGCCATGCCTGCCCTTCCCTATCTGCGCTCACCTGCCTCCATCCGAGCTCGCCCAACGCAGAAGCCAACTTTCAATCCCTAATTTGTGAGGAATGGCGAAGTGGTCTTTTAATTCTATAACTTATATATGAATTCTAATAAACCATTTAATCTGGTTGAGTCGAATACCATGAAATTTTTCTGCTAGCTTGAGATTTGCTCGAACTTATTCCACATGTGTCGCTATCATTATTGAATATAAATTTAATTACTGTTTGTTAAATATTCCGAGAATCTATAATCTTATTTCTCATTTCTGATTTGTTGAAAATTGAGTTACGCCTTAATTTGAGTCGGTAATTTTTCAATTATTTTCGATCTAATTTATTTAAAATTTTAAAAAAAATTAGCTTTGCTAGTTTAGTTAATTTTTCAATCATTACAAAATTGAATCGTGAATTTTTTTTTATCAATTTGTGAGTATTCTGTTATATACAAATTTATTGGTAAAAAGTAGGGCACATTATTATTATTATTATATATATATATAAGTCAATCATTGATATTGCATTGACTTTTATAATGTAATTATGAGGTTGAATATTACACGTTAACTGTGGATATGCATGTAACAGTTTATTCTTATTGTATATAATATATATATTATATAGCTTAAAGATCATATTGTTCAGTATTTGCCATAGTTTTATACGAATTTTTTGTAGAAAGGAAATTTTTATATAAGTTTTAATTCCACTGATAATTTTTTTCTTGATTATTTGTTTGCACATATTGTAATTATAATAATGTTTTCACAAATAATATTATAAAAAAATATTTCATAAACAAACTCCGATTACTTATCGATTGCATTCCTACGTATGCTTAAAGTATTATATAGGGTATAAAAAGTCTTTTGAAATAAAACTCTGATTTTATGCAAATTTATAAAAAAAATATATATATATATATCATTTGAGTTCCTCTTACTCAAAAATATTTGCACATGTCGGTCGGACGCCATAGAGGCGCAGAAAGATCGAGAATTCTGATTATTAGCTTGTGAGAGAAATTTTTTTTCTTAAATATACTATTATTTATCGCGGCTATGGCTGTAGTCGCGATTTAATTTAGCTGCGCTTAACAACGCAGCTAAAAGAAAACTACTGGCCGCGATTTCAATTCGCGGCAAATAGAATGCGGCTAAAAAATTATTTTTTTAGTAGTTCTAATGCATTTTCATGAATCTTATCTGATTCATAAGTCTGTAATACAAACTTTTATCTCACTAAATTGAGTTTATAATAATTTTATGTATAGCTAATTTATAAAATAAACAGTATATAAAGTTAGAAGTATAGTATTGAAATTTAAAGTTTAAGTTTTAGGTTTTTATTTTTAGTGTTAAAATAATTTAGTGCATAAAAGTTAATATTTTGAATTATATTATAAGTTAAATTTTTAGAGTTTAAAATTTGAAAAATAATATAATTTCATGTAGTCTAATATAAAATCTGTAATTTTATAAGATTTCAGTATTATATACATAATATTTTTTATGAAGATTATAATTTTAATATTTTTTTTTTATTTTGAGACATTAATTATTACAATATATTTTAATAATATATTAAAGTATTTTCATCTTCAAATTAATTTAATATTTTATTAACTAATAAGCCATTTTGCTGCAAGAATTTTAAAAATATATTTTTATACAAATAAATATTTCCCATTAATGACGTCTATTTGTTATTTGTCACTTGTAATTATTTTCTTAAATCAATACCAACAGTATAGATATTGCTCACTTTAAAAAAATATATATTGCTCAAATATTTTTTTAATTACGAAAAATCATTAATTTTTTATAAGACTAATAAGACCCATTATACAGGTATTCATAATATTTCTTAAATTTATATAAACTAAGATTTTAAAATTTAATCGAAGTTATTGAAATGCATTTTGGATTAATTTTGATGAAAACTGATTCGAAGAACCTACCGAGTTTCAGTTATGAGTTAAACTCAGTAGTTTCATTTGAGCTTTCGTCGAAACTACTGAAACTCTTACTAAAATTTATGTAAAAAATAATATTTAATAAATATTATTAATAAATTAAAATTTGAATTTATAAAATTTAAATAATTGATCAAATGTTGAGATTGTAGATATTAAAATTATTTAAACGGTTAAAATTAATATGTTTATTTACAATCGAAACTCAAATTGAAATTAAATTTTAAAAACAGGCTAAAATATTAATAATGATGATTCATTTTGATATTTGCTGGTAATATGATTTAGGGTGAATTGCACAGGGCCCTTGAGGTTAGAATAATACTGTAAATAGGTCTCATATTTTGAAAAGCCTAGATTTTAGTTCCGAGTTTGTGTTTGCGTTGTCATTTGGTCCCTTAGTTTAAATATTATTTTTTGGATGATCCAATTAGACAGTAACGGTTGAATTTGACTGTTTGTAACATCCCGTGATCTCATTGTAGAGGTATTGTCCGCTTTGACTTTAGAAAAACTACGTGCTTGAGTACTTCCCAGGAGGTCACCCATCCCAGTACTAGTCCAGCCCAAGCACGCTTAACTACGGAATTTTCCATCACTAGCCTCACGGTTTTGCCCCAAAAGGCGCCTCTATCATTTGAGATTACGTTATCTACTTATACAACTCAGGATCTCCCTCCCTTTCCGATGTGGGACGATTCATTCCTGCGCCCCTCTCACCACTCATTATTCGGCCTAGAAGCCTGCCAGGAGCCGCACTTTGCCTCAGTGATTCCTTTCTCTTAGGACATCACCCGGTGATCACTCCCCGCCCTCTTCGGCCACGGGTGTCACAGGCCCACCAGCTTCTGCCTGGTTCGTCCTCGAACCACATCGTACTGTGGGAGGTCGGCTTTGATACCATATTGTAACATCCCGTGATCTCATTGTAGAGGTATTGTCCGCTTTGGCTTTAGGAAAACTGCGTGCTTGAGTACTTCCCAGGAGGTCACCCATCCCAGTACTACTCCAGCCCAAGCACGCTTAACTACGGAGTTTTTCATCACTAGCCTCACGGTTTTGCCCCAAAAGGCGCCTCTACTATTTGAGATCACGTTATCTACTTATACACCTCAGGATCTCCCTCCCTTTCCGATGTGGGACGATTCATTCCTGCGCCCCTCTCACCACTCATTATTCGGCCTAGAAGCCTGCCAGGAGCCGCACTTTGCCTCAGTGATTCCTTTCTCTTAGGACATCACCCGGCGATCACTCCCCGCCCTCTTCGGCCACGGGCGTCACAGGCCCACCAGCTTCCGCCTGGTTCGTCCTGTAACGACCTCGGCTTTTACCTCGGCCGTTACCCAATTTTTTTTTTATCCTCAAATAAATTCACTAT